>JAGTTH010006818.1:0-89723 GCA_022606485.1 Agraylea sexmaculata | reverse complement strand
CGATCGATCGTCTTGATCCAGGTTTACTCTGATTTCCTGTATTGTAAGGTGAATACTGATTATTAAGTCGGTGACCTGTGTAACTAGTAATAGTTAAGATCACCGACAGATAATTAACTAACACGTTATTGTGCCTTAAAAAATGAAACTCATCGAAAATTATTATTTATCAAATATTCAGTTATTACACACTTAAATTTTGAACTCGAAACTTGAATTGAACTGTGATTAATTTTCGCAAAAAGGTCATTGGGAAATATTTTAAACTCCAATTCACAGAATTTAAGCCGTGTTATGCGTCATATACTAGTCAGTGTATGTTTCATATTCAGGTTGGGTTAGTTTTAAAAAAACTTACTATTCTTAGAAATTATAAAATAATAATACGCATGGTTGTCGTTATTGTGGGTGTGATTCACAATAAATTTTGCGAATATTTTTATTTAATAATTTATCTGAAAATTTAAATTAAATAGATATAACTGTTATTTTATCGCATCTATTCGATAGTATCTTCATTCAATATTTACAATCACGAAGCAGTGAAGCACTTGCGTCACAATATCTCTCATTGTTGGACAGATCCACGATCTAGATAAATCTTTTTATGGTTTTATTTGTTTAAATATCGAGTTCTGGTCGAGCAAAGTTCTAATAAAATAGAAGATAATGTCGTCTGTTATTATCAAAAGGAAAGGGAAACAATCACCGAGTAAAAGTAGACCTTTTTCCAAAACGAATATCACAATGTCTCATAAATATACTAAACAATAACACCCACTGCAGTAATTTTAATATCGGAGAAAGTATAAATTACTTAATTTTTTTATAAATTTAAAAACTGCCATGGGTTATATTATAACTACTTAATTTTTCAATAATAGAATAATCAAGTCATGTTAGTGAATTAATTTCGCATTGAATCAAATTAGTCTAGTGTAAAAAACGGTGAAACATAACGGCGAGTGTTGAAGAAGATTCTGGTTTTAGTATTTTGAGAATTATTCGCTTGAGCGATTCTGTTTGAAAATAATGAAATAAAAAAGATCATCAAACATTTGTACAAGTGTGTTTGTCGATTTTGACCTACTTTAACTGACATTATCTATTATTGATGAAAACACCTATATAAATAATATTTTTTAACAAAATAGCATACTTTAAAACATATTACTAAGGTTTTTTTAATTTTTAATTACAATCTAAGAAATTAAAATACACTTAGGTTAATATTAATGATCGAAATTTCAGGGATAACAATATTTAAGTATTAAAATCATTTAATGTGGATTGTGACGGTTGCAGCCGCTTTTTTAACATTCATTGCAAAATTTGTTTTATAATCACTTATTTGATATTAATTAAAATATAATAATAATGAAGAGAGATGGTTAGGATTTTTTTAAATTTAGTTTCTCATAATTAATATAGAGTTATTGATGGTAAAATAAATTTACCGCCCTTTTCGCATTCATGGTGTATGCGAATTTAAATTTCATAATTAAATATATAATAATAAAACTAACACAGAATGATTTTCTCATAAAACATCTTCGTCAAATTATAATTTCATTTTGTTCTTATGCAAAAGGCTAACTATTGTAAACTTATTTAAATTTTTTTGACATCTACTGTTTTTCCGTCAAGGTCTTAAAATTATTTAAAATGCTTTTTTAGACTAGTAATAATTATTTATTTTATTAATTGATTCTGACCTTGTAACAATGTAGGTATATATATCTGTAGACAAATCTTAATGAATTAATATTTTATTTGAAACACAAGGATGTTCGTATGGTGCGTGAGCATCCTTGAAAATATATTAATATAATTAATTATACGTGCTAATTTGCAATCAATAATTTTATTATTAAACAGTCTCGACAATTTCACTCGCTTATTAGTATATCTTAGTATATAATGTTTCAGTGGTGGACACGAAGGGTGTTATTAATAAATTCAATGATATGGTCGGATAGTTAAAGTTAAGTGGTTATTAGTTACCGCTTTAGCTTCGTTAATGTTCGCATGATAATTAAAGGCATGCGACCTGATCAAGCCATTATATCATACGATAAATATAATAACTCATCAATAATGGATAAAATATGAGAAATTTATTATAATTATGAATGCCTCAATAGATGATTTATGGAAACATTGCATCGCGATTACACATTAACATTGAAAAGTCAACAATATTCTTATGTGTGCTTGATCAGTTAGTATTTAAAATATATTATTATTTATATGGGATTCAATTTAAATTGAGTAAATGTTCATTTTAAACCAATTAGATATTATACATACATAAATACCAAAAAATTTTTTTTATTATATTGTTGTCTTTTTAAAGTGCATTTTGACTTTGTTTATGTAATATTTTCTGGATTATTTTTTCATTAAAATATTTTTTTCTTACATAAATACATGAGATATTATTTTAAGACTCTTTATAATTTTACAGTATTCTATGCCAAATTATTCCTCTTGGACGACCATAGATATTTTTTAAATTTTAAGCACCTCTCAATAATTGATAAATATATCTCGTTTACAGACCCAAAATTATAAGTTTTGTTGATAAAATCTTCAATTTATTATTTAATTGATGGCATTTCAAAATGCACTTTGACTTGGAAATATTTTCCACAATTTACACTGCCAATGATTGATTACAATTTTTTTATATTTATGCAAATGTGCGATGATATTGGAATCATATTTTGTGGCATGATATTATTTGAAGACTCTTATAATTTTAAATATTTCAATGATGCCCCTTGAAAGCACATAAATAGTTTAAAAATTTTAAGCACATGAGTAAATAGTATTTCATAAAGTAGGTAGTTATTTATATTATATTTAATTATAAGAATTGTTGGGGGACATTTGGATTTATTTACCATTTAATATTCATTCTCTTTGATAGTTATTTTTGTATCCATCAATCATAATGATCGGATTGTATTTTGAAATTTAAAAGTATGTATCTATTATGTTCTACTATGTCTCTATTATATAAAATAATTGAATAAAAACCTTATTGTTTGCACAAATCTTATCAACATTTCATTAACTAATTACACTATGATAATACAAAAAATAGAAATCTCCATCACTAATTATCGTCCCTTCAGATTCTCAACAGTGTTCAGTAGTGCGTTTTTAACTATTATTAACAACAAAGTGGTGAAAGCGTTATTTAGAAATATTATAGACACACCTTTGTGCGTCGTGTTGAATTAAAAAGCAATTTGTTAAAAGACAAGACGTTAGTTGCAATAATATTATTAATTGCCATTAAAAGTGTATTATTATTTATTACGACAGCACTTATATATTTTTACACGTTCATACATATTTGCACGGTTAGAAAAAATAAATAGCCAAGCGCATATCATACGACATATTATTATGACACGCAACATTGTAATTATTAAGTAATTTTATCAACAAAGAAATTGAAAGTTAATATGGAAAATTTCAACACTAATTATGAATAGATCATTAACATCAATGGCGTGTTATATTGATACAAATTTCTCTCACATTCTAATAAAGTACCTACGTTTTCATAGTATATTTGAATGATTAAAGTGTTGGATTTTCAATTGATTGTAAATATCTTTAACTCTTCATTTTAAGAAAAAAAACTTTCATATGAAAGTGTGTAACTTGGGATAATATGTCAATGTGTGACATATGATAAAATCAGATCTTTAATTTTCCATGTTAAAAACTCTGTAAATATATACAGATCCAGTTTCTAGAGCCTTTTACGACTTTAACCTCATTAGAAAACGTGTAGTTTTTTTTTTCGATTGAAAGTCTAGTATTACAAATTTGTTTGTATGCATCTGAAAACATATCGCATGATATGATTTAAACATCATTTTATCAAAATCAAAAATATATTTATTTTATTATAAATTGAATGAATAAATCAGTTTTTCCTTAGAACAAGAACCGGCATTGTTTTTTTAGGCTTTAATTATATTCAATATTTTTTCACATAAACAACCCCCTAAAATATTCTCAATTGATTTATATATATATATATATATATATATATATATATATATATGGCTAACCCTGTATATCAGATAATTTGAACACAGGTGTAATATACATTGATATAAAGCTAATGGCACATTCACAGGTAGAAGATGAGCTTAGTCCCAATTCCGTAGTCACGACATGATTATGAGCGACCTTGTATGAAGAAGGCAGAGAGTGAAAGGATCATTGTCTAGTTCGATCACAGCAAATACCATCAATAATTACACAATACAATATTCTATAGCTATGGGAATTGCATTCTTGATACACGTACTATGAAGCTGGGCTCACTTAGCCTTAGTTACTTATACAGATGATTATATTATTAACAACACGTTAAGAAACTTCAACTGCAAGCGTGAAAATACATATTTACCAACAGTCATAAATGTTACGTTAGCACGCATGAGATCGTGATATAAGAAATAATATTCAACGAGGGGAAATAGCATTTTTACATTGAAAGTTATGACACTGTTCAATTTGTTATGCGGATATGGGCGGGGTGTTCTAATATTACTCTTTATATAATGCATTTGTAAAGAATCAAATGCACATTTATATTCAATATCTTATGATCTGTATCGAAGTTTCCAAGTTCATGTGAATTTGTATTAATGCGAGTACTTTTCTCATTCAACTCGATAATAATGGGGAAGATGAATCAGCAAACACTTACATACATACATATATATATATATAACATTGTTCTTTAGCCTTAACGACTCATTGATATTATGTTTCGCATCTCTTTACAGGGGCAGCCTTTCTAATCGCTGGGAATAAGAAACAACAAAACAAAGTAAAAGAATCGAGCGAAACCGATAACAATGGAATCTTTGCCGATTCCGATCGAGTGAAAACGACAGCGACGGGTATGATTTCGAGTCGTGTGATTTACCTATGAGCGTTTGTTAAATGAGGAAGTAACACACGCATAATCAGTATACACAATATAAAAAAGAATAAATCAATAATGGAAGGTGCAACTCTTCAAATTTGTCGGGCTCCGCCATTGCCGCCTAAGACTAGACAGAAGTCAGCAGCTCGCCCCCTCGACTCTTCATCGCCGACTGGTTCTGCAGCTTCATCTCACTCATGTTCAACGGTATTCCTAGCGGCACCTGATCATCAGCCAGCATCAGTACAACAACCGACGTCGAACGGACACGTCGTCACCATCAAGATCAACCCCACACAACCGAGGACCAACGAGGACAACAGGACGAAAGTCTCCCTCAATCAGTCCACCAGCCCCATCAACACAATAGGCAAGTTCATCGTGAACATTTGCGAAAGCAACGACGAATATAACAACGCCGACGGCTGCGTCAGGATCAGCGTCGGCGGAGACGATATGGTCCAGAAGACGGAGAGCCTCACAAAAGGCGGTGACATGACCAACCCATATTT
The DNA here is from genome assembly GCA_022606485.1 of Agraylea sexmaculata. NCBI lineage: Eukaryota > Metazoa > Arthropoda > Insecta > Trichoptera > Hydroptilidae > Agraylea > Agraylea sexmaculata. Next base: position 84,248 of record JAGTTH010006818.1, on the reverse strand, counting down.
CTTCTACCCTTGCTCTCCCAACCTGATGTCCAGTGGTCAATGCTCCCCCAGTGACACGATGGACTCTGGTACATGCAGTGATCTTGATGGAACTCCACCTCCACTACCCAAAAAGAAGTCGGCCAAACGCGTGAGTGTCACAGTAATCAACAGGAGTGCGGAGGTGGACTCCGAGGACAGCGAGAGTAATATTTCCTGTGACTCTTTAAACAGCAGTGACCTCAGTTCACAGCATAGTTTGCACGAAGACAGTTCACCTGTGTCATTCAAATCGGAAATAGAAAAATCCTCCCTTATCATATCTGAACATCGACATACAGATTTGACAGACGCGCTCATTATCCCCTCAGCTCCGACAATGCCCGTATTCATCGAGACCAACAATGATTCATCAGCATTTTTACCACAAGGCCTCCTTCAGGATATACGAGAGAGATCTGTAAAACTGAGCTCTGCACCCATAATCACACAAGAAACCACTAAAACATCTTGGATCGATTTGGGTAAAAAAGAATCATCCCCCAAAAAGGATCAAACGATTAAAATAGATGAAAAACTCACCTCGTTCAAACTCGTATCCCAAGCTAATACTGATAGCAATAGAAAAATTATCAACAATAATAATATACCTATTATTGTGGATACAATACCGTCGTATCAAAAAACTGCATCCATCGTCAACGAGAGTACATACGAAGACAGAAAACTAGAACAAGAAAAGCAGAAACAGGAACAGTTGTACAGCGGCAGCTTCCTGTATGACACCGACAAGTATTACAATTTCCACTTGAACGAGAATGTCTTCGACGATGAAGCCGCTGATATTAAGAAGAAGTGTGAAAATAGTGTGAAGAAAAACGGTTGTAGTGATAGTGAATTTTACGATGACGATTCGGCGGAATATTTTGCAGGAATTAAGGATTACAAAAATGAAGAAGGACCTGCAGCAATCAGGAGCGCCAAGGGAACTATTCGAGGAGTAAAGAATAGGGTTCGAGCGGGAATAGCCACATTCCTTCAAATGCAGAATACAACAGCAAAGGTGAGTCGAAATTTATTATTTTAATTCACGGCTTCGAGTCCCTCTGACACACATTCAGATTAACCGTATTCATTGTAAATGTATGAATATTCGTTGTTTCTGCTCTGCTTATTGTCTACAACAATTAAAATTTGGTTACATATAACTGTGAGCTAACCGTTACCATACGTATAAACTATTAATATTCATATTCCGCGATGCCGTAACATTTTAATAAAAACATTGCTAGACAACTTCGCAGACGCAGAGAGAAAGCCTCTTTTTAAAATTCATACTATTACATAAAATAAATCCGAATGCGATCGTTGCAAGAAAATAAAATAAAAAAACATTATTACCGTTGGCTGTTTTTATTTTTGACTTTAATCTGATAATAATTACGAAGCGGTGTTCTTGGTGTATAATTTTAATTTTCACTTATTAATAAAAAAAATGCGTATCTCGAATTGACCGACAAACAAAATGTGCAATCGCAATATTCGCCTCGCAACTGTTTACTGTACACATTAAGTGTTACAGTCAATTTGTTTGTATAAAAAAAAACAAGAAATCTGGTCCATTCATAATAGTAATCTCTGTTTTTACGATATTGAGGCAATTTGCTACACACCGCCTCTTAGTTCACACTAATATAGCGGTACTATTCATTATTATCTACCCATATAATATATCGTGTTATTATAAAAATGATTGAAAAAATTGCATCGCATCATGTTTAGCTTATTAAAAAACAGTTAATACAATATATTACGAAGATAACTATTAATGAATATAAAAACATGCGTTCATACTAAAGCTCTACTCTTCAAAATTCAGGTATTTTTTGGTGTGACCAATCAAGACCATTTGTAAATTAGCTCACCTCTGAGTTTTTTGAAATTTTACATTAATTGACACACGTGAGAAACAAAGATTAAACATCTTCATCTTCATGTATATAATGTCAAAGATTTTATAAACGACATTTTTTTATGATTATTGAATTAACTTATTTTCGCCCAGAAGATAAACTCTATAAGTCATATGTAATGCGGATTTAAAAAAAAGAGATCAGGTAATAGGACTAGTAAATCAGGAATTACTTGTCTCAAGTTAGGTTTATTCTAATTCCCTGGTTTGTAAAGTGAATGTTGAGGTAATTATCTTGACAATCTTTGACCTTGCATCAACTATTTGATTAGTAGTACAGAGCTTTGTGGCTTTTGAAATAAATTTTGTAATTAATGCATGTACATTTGACATTTCTACAAGCTGGAATAAACGCTCGAATAGCGATTTTAAGAAATAATTTATCAAAATGTAATAATTATAATATTTCTGAATCTTTCTTCTGGCATGATTCTTAAGATTTCATTCAATACTCAAAGCAGAAGTTTCTAAATATATTCATGAAGTAGTTTAATCGTGTCGTATAATACAATATAAAAACCGGTACTAGTGTCATGAGGCACTTCTCTAAATTCAATAATATATCGGTGATAGTATAAAAAGTAGGTAAACCACATGTTTCTTGTACCGTGTTGTACTTGATCACAACGGTATCCAATATACCAGCAATACTAACTTCATCACTATCCTCAAAACTAGACTAATTGCTTTTTTAAGATTAACGATAATCACACTTATTAACGCTCAAACACACATGTCAAACTACATATTGTTCATTAATAACATTTCACTAGTTTGATCTAATAAATAACACGTGTAGAGAAAAAGCTTATCATTAATTTAACATATGTATGTATATATCTGAAAGATAGATTAAAGCTTCCAATTTATTGTTTAATGGATTTAAATTAAATTAAATTATTGAATAAGTGACTTAACTATATTGACGTAGTCATTATTACAGTTATTTTTATTGAGTTATTGAAATGGAAATAAAATTAGGTATTTATTATAATCCGTTTATTGAAGTAACAATAATTATGAGAAAATAATGCTTATTATATATATATATATATATATATATATATATATATATATATATATATATATATATATATAAGTTATATAAGCTATTTGAGAATTAAAAAATCTTGAACAAAATTACCTAATCCTACAACTGTCTTACAATACCTAAGTTTTTAAATTGTATATTCTATACAATATGAATAATTGTCCGATAGCCAATAAGGCATTTGTCTTGGATAAAAAGCAGGGATTTGTAAAAAATGATAACTGTATTTTTGAAAAAAAATCAAATCTCGCTGTCGCCAATACATTATAATGCATTTTATTGTTTAATATTAAAATTTTTTAAAGTATACAAATAACTTGTATAGCTAATTGGAAAATTAATATTTTTATGATTTAATTCACATCCAATTGGTTTTAGAATACTATACTGTTTTGTTTAGCTGATATAAAATTAGGTAATATTTTTATCTCTAGTGGGCTCTATCAATAGACCAACATTCTGAAAGCCTGTAAAATAATCCTAATGATGAATATGAAATAAATAATCTATCCTACTTTAAACAATCTACTTGATTGTGATTTAATTTGAAGCGTAGGAGAGATGCGTTTACTAGGCGACCCACTTAACCCAATTGATATATTTCGTATTGGTCTATTCTCTTTGTAAGATTATATAATTTTAATAATTTATCATAGAAACATTTAACTACCGACTTGCAGCATAATTAGATTTTAAGGTTATCTAACTGTAGAGCGGAGTTTCTAAAGCTCTGGTTCCAATATGAGTTTGTATAATTATTCAAATCCTAAATGACTCGTTCACCTTGTGCGATATTTCAGTGTCGCGTATTTTTACCCACAAGATGAATGAGATAAAAACAGTGTATCTAATCAATTAATAAAACCGTGGGTTGTATGAAACAAGTTCTCGAGGCCTTGGTCTAATCCAAGGTGTAATATAAAAGACTTCATGCAAATGACTTCGCCTCTCAATGACACAATCAATTGAAAGTCTAAACGAATAAATTTACATTTGAAATTCATATAATGTAGCTTGATCTGTAAATCTTAAATGGAGGAAATATTTATTAATTGACAGGCATGTAAATTAATATGTTTCAAATAAAAAATAATGTGTAAAATTTTAAAGGTTACAATTGGTATTCGATAATTTGCACACTTTTTTCTGAAATATTATTCTTTAGGTATGTAGTTTTCAATTATCAGTTGAGTAGGTTTTATTTCCTTTTATTATTGAACACACTTTTTTTCGAATTATAAAAAAAGTTATCACAAAATACAAAAATAGCGTTTTATTACGAAAAAAATCTGAATTTACTCGATTAAATGTCGTAAATGGTATTTATTGTGCATAGCAGCAGCCTTTAAGAATTTAATTGCCTATAAAAGTATCTATCTAATTTTTTCAATGTTTTAAATTACTAATTCATCAATGTAATATATAGCGACAGTTTATCTCGCAAACCTGATAACTCCTAATTTTATTTTTTTTATTTTGTTACGTTACTACGCAAAATGATGTCTTACTGTAGTAAAAATCCGTAACAAAATAAATTCAATATTAAAAGAAAGATTTCAGATATGTTATGCTTTTAGGCTAAGAATGATTTGATCAAAAGTCTAAAAATATTTATTTAAAAAACACTTTCGTTCACATACGGATATATCGATGTGTTTATGACCTTGATATATTTTGAAAAAAATTAGTTGCCTTGAAATCGAGCAGGTATTTAGATGTGTTTTAATTAATATTATGAATTATAAACTTTACTTTTTTATTGTGCCATGTACATGCATATATATATATATATATATATATATACAGTTATATGTTATATATATATATATATATATATATATATATATATATAAATATATTACAATTTCTTTATTGTGCAAAAGTTTTTACAATGATTAATTGAACAAAACATCTTTGGAAATAGTCTTAGGTGTACAGAGTATATAAATATTTTTACCTATAACTAACATGAGAATGTTTTAATTAAATTTGACATGAATAATACTGTTAAATTATAGAAGGAATAGGAAAAAAAATAAAAACCCATTTACAAATTTAAAGATTAATAAATAATAACAACAATATAAACAAAACAATTACAAAATATAATGCTTAAAAACCAAATATCAATTTGTTTGGGTAAAACCAAATTTGAGTTGAGTGGATTATTAGAAATTTTATTATAAATATTTTTTTTAAAATAATATCAGTTTTGGAAGTTGGTAAAATGAACTTACGTGTCCTCGAGGCATATTTGGTTTTATTTACATGTCTTATGATTGGGTTAGTCGGGAAGTTAGTCATTTTAGTGTAATGTTTTTTACTCAAATCTGCGATATTTGCTTTGATCATTTTTAGCTTAATGTCCTCGTTGACTTCTTTATGCATATGTTTACTAACAAATATTTTATTATTATTTTGAATACACACAATCGATAGAGAATTGGTCTCAATTTAACATTCCATTCAAGTAGCAATTCAGTGGTTGGCGATGAATGGACAATGATTTAGTCAGTGGTACTTTGATCAATTTGGTAACAATCGGCCGAGTCAACCGTTTCCTTCCGGCGTTCATCAAACACAGGTGTGTTATTCGTATTTTCAGTCGAACAATTAGTCTAATTAATATTTAACACGATAATTATTATAGTCGTGAGATAGTAACTGTTGCTAACATTCATTTTACTCAACAATACGCCATTAAAACCCGGGGCGACGAACGCAATCTGAAAATGTTAAAGATGATCTTTGTATGGAGGCCCATGACCCCACGATTGTTTATTTACTATATTCTGTTGTTCTCAGCCAGACAATATGATTATTTTGTATCTTTAATCATCAATATTTTAACGCTTAGATTACTACACCTGGACAATAGTTAATTACTCTAATAATAAAAAATACGTAATATATAATAATATCAGTTTGCTATGAGATTTTGGACAATTTCTTGATGGAATTCTATAATAGTAAATAATCACACTTTTTATATTTTATCTAAGAAATCACCAGATAATTGTTCTATTTTGAAATTGTATAAATCTTTATCTTGACATAATTAATATCATTGTTAGTATTCAATCCTCGATGATGGTCTTTCATTATAAATAAAAAAAAACCTAAAAAGACTAGTCTATTTATTGATTTATTTTTAGGCTTTATATTATTGTAAATTTGATAACATTAGGTTTCATATAGTTTTTATATTAAAAACGTGAAACAAATATTAATTAAAAATTAAAAAAATAATCAATAATATTAATAGTACTTTTGGAATCGATTTTGGGCCACCATCTTGGACTCAGCTGTTTCATTGAAGTACTCAGTAGTGACTGATACGTGTATAGTTTGTCTGTTATACGTAATTATTATTATTAAATATTTTTTAATATTAATATTTATAAAAAAATAATTTAAATAATATATATTTGATATTTTTTGTCGATTATACTTACGATACCCTACCACCGCCCTAAAATATTCTCAGTTATTTCAAGTCCACCCTGTATATACCTAAGTCTAAATCAAATAATAAATGACGGTTTCATTAGAATATTATTTTTTTAAATAAAAAATATATAATTTTACGAAAAAAATCTCTGCTCTCTTGAAAAAAAATCAGTATATAAATTGATAGTTTCGGTTCGATATAATATACCAATTTCATAAGGAATACAAATAATTCGATATTCATACATACATACCGATGGGACTATTTAGAATTAGACGGAACGATGAGATTTACTCATTATATAAGAGCGTGAACGTAGTGCAGTTCATTAGGGCTTTAACATTAGGTTGGGTTAAAGAGCAGGAGGGATAGTATCGGAAATACTATCCAGCAAGCCTGTGGGCAAGAGAAGGCAGGGTAGACCTAGGCTAAGGTGGGCGGACGAATTTTATAAGGTAGTTAGGAGTTTAGGAATTAATAACTGGAGGAGCGCGGCCTCCAATAGAAATAAGTGGAAGATGCTGGTGCGGGAAGCCTTGGTTCATCACTGAACTGGAGTGCTTATGATGATGATGATGACATACCGATGTTCTACTGTATTTTATAGAGAAGTTAAAATTTGACAAGAAACTGTCATAATAGTAAAGATTTTATGGAAAATAATTGTTGTCAGTTATTAAATAATGTTGTGAAATGTTGTTGTCGGTTATGGCGGTCACCCGTCCAGAGAGGTCAGCTTCAGAGTGTTAGTCATCCTTCCTGTTGATGTATGAGGAGCGGATGTATTGACTTATTACTCAGTATAAACGAGGCGATCGCAATAATATGAATAGTGGAAGCTCCATTGGCACGATTTCCCTTGGTGCGTTGACCAGCTGCTATCATTGGAAGTGTGTATGCAGGTCACTGTGTACTCTATGGTGACAATATGGGAACACCACCAAGAGAAATCCACATTTATAACCACTTATAGCCTCTCAACAATCAAACTCATACATTTATATATGGGTTTCTAATCGAACAATCGAACCTAGTATTTTAATGGTAATGATTAAAAAAGAAACGACATAACACATTACAGTTACTCTATTGCTTATAGCCATTTTCAACCCACATATTTTTTTATGTGCAATCCCCTCGCAAATAACTTCGTTTAAAATTTTATGATATATTCGGTATTGATGCAAATCAAACTATGTATGTATAACATAGGGAAGTAATTAATACAAATATTTAAATAATCATAGTTACTGCAACGAGTTTTCATGAAAGGGTTTCTTCATTTTTACTACTACGTAAAACCTTTTTTTTATTATAATTTTCGCTACACATATAAATGTATTAACATAATTTGATTTATATCAAGATCATAGACAATGAGCAATTGCAATGTTCACGTTAAAAAACCGGTAAATTAGAGATCGACCGTATTTTTTATAATCAATTGATTAAATCATTATTTTAATTAATTGGGGATTATATACATACATACACACACATAATATATATATTTATATATATATATATATATATATATATATATATATATATATATATATATATATATATATACAATTTCTTAAATTAATTATAAATATGTAGGTGTACAGAATAAAGCAATATTTTTACCTACATATATCTAAAATAAAATTTTCACAATATTGATATGAGAATCAATAAAATATAAATTTATAGAGAAGGTGGGAAAAAAATTATAATTGATATTACACATTATTATAATAATTGTAAAATAATGCTAATTTTCATGTCTATGCAAAATTATACTTGCTAATTAACCATTGTGGCTAGATTTTAGATAGATTATGTGTTATATAAATTTTTTATTATTTAATAAATCAAAAGTAGAGCACTTTCATCCTCAAAGCCTACATGCATTCTGAATTATTTTAGTTTTGCAGAATATAAAGTGATCTTATTCACATCACGTATCATTAACTCGTGTCAAGGTTTTGCCGGATTCTTTTCGATCGATGGTTACTTCGAATTTAAATAAACTCACTCTTAGAATAATAAATAGAACAGTAACTTGACTGCGTATTTGTACACGAAAAATAAAAATTCTCACTCCTATAACGGTTGGTCAATAATTATATTTTAGAAGAAATGACTTCCATGTGAATTAGAAACAATGGGCGCGTTTGCGTAATGAGATTTCAACTGTGACCGTTATACTAAATTCATAAAAATTGTGCACAGTTACTTTAATCTCTTTTAATTTAGTATTCTTATAGACGATATAATTTTCTTATGTATATATTTAAAAAAATTCATCCATTTGTCAATCATGGAAGAATCTTTCTAAGGAGAAAACAGTGAAAGCCTTATTTTTAGAGACTAGTAACTTAAGCTTTCCCTAAAGTTTCCTATAAGGCTTTTCATGGTGATATGCCTCATTATCGTAAACCATCACGTATACATTTATTTAAATACCATATAAAAGTCGATCGTCAATATCGTACGTGTTAGGAGAAAGTTCCTGATTTGTTAAATGTATAATTTAATTGCGGTATTGAATAACGTCCCGTATTGATATTTTTGACTAGTTTTAATTTCACTTTCCATAAAAATATTAAAATGTTTGCTAATTAGTTCTGCTCTTTTATAGATATATGAATAGTGGAGAGAATATATTAATTTTTATTTTAAAAATTGTTGTTATGTATGTAATATATATAAAATATTTTCTACTTTTAACCCATTAAAGTGCCCATTTTCACTTAAAAAATTACAATATGATTTTAACAAAAATATATTTATTATTTATCTGATATCTGAATTTGACTTTTGGGATTTAAAATTCACATTCGACGAAATTAAATAAGGGTTATAAAATTGTTGAATCCATAATTTCTTTTGATTCTATGAAAATTAATAAATAACTTTCTGACTGATTTATGAATATATTTTACTGATAGTAAAATTAATTTTTTGAAATAACCCACAAGATTAATGCTTAAAATACATGGGCTTCGTTCAGTATACGAATCAATTCCATGGTTAAATAAATTTAAGTCTAGTTGAATTAATGTTAATTCCTTCACTGATAAAGAGGTCTAGTTATAAAAAATCACCGGTTTTTCAGATCAGTTAGGTACATTTTTTAAAATGAATGATTGTTTAGACTATTCAATTATTTAAGAGCATTTATAATTTTGTATGATAAAATGTAATATTTTTAATATTCTATAACCATTTTAGTCTATACATTTGATATTAATTTATCAAATTACGTGTCATACTCGTATGTAAATTTAAAACCTTTTAACAGTGATGCGTCTTATTTTTATGTACATATATACGTATATCCATACCTAATAATAACTCACCCAGTCCTACCTGTATTTAACTATAATTATATGATTTTTATGTACCTAGTTAAAATACGCAATAGTCAGGTCTGGCGAAATTTCGGCATATAACCCACTTTCACTGACCACTTAGAGGTACAGGTAGCAAACATTACAGGTGAACGACTGTCGTGTGAATTTAAATATCACTTTCAACATTAATAAATAATCGCTAAAACACACAATACCACTTTTACTTATTCGCCTATTGCCGATTATTTCAGTTAAAGGGATTGGGAAGCAAAAGCGATAATTTAACCCGTAATTGAGAGTAAATTCTTCCGTTTTTTTATTCACACTAACAGTGCCTTAGTTTTTTTTTAATATTCTAATATTTAGTTTGTGATAAATTTCATATACTGTATGTATACAATTAAATTCAAATTAATTATATTTAAGTGTTTACCAGTGTGTGTCATTTGTATTCTTAACCCATAGACAACTTACATAAGTTTATTTATCTTGAAATACTTGAACCATACATTAAAATATATTAAATCAATAGTATCTCTCACTTCAAGATGATTTTAGAAAGTGTTATTTTTTCACGTATATGTCAAAACTGTGAATTACTCAATATATTACATTTAATGTGGTAATTGTGTAATATTAAATGGACCTCCCCTGTGATGGATTTCAAAAATACATTTTTATATCTTATTTTATTATATACATAAAATAATTTTCAATATTCACATATATTTAAATTCAATTTGTAAGACAATCAACTATGTGTGTTGATTATTTTTGCGATACATTACAGCGTTGTTATGAAATCGGAAGCGGACTCAATTTCACGGCATAGATACATTATTATTTTTCAGGCGTACTATGAAAATGTACGTAACACATACGATTTTAATGATGGCATATTTCAATGAAAATTACTATTGACAAACATCACGTTTTCCTTGTTACTACATTCACTACTTGTTGTCAAATAATAATATGTCCCGGTTTTACAAATTGCTACTTTGCTTCATGTGGAACGTCAATCTGTGTCGCGGAAATTGAGACCGTTTATGTTCTTGTACGTATTAAATATGAACTATTTCATTGGAAATTTACAATATTAGGCATATTTTAATTAAGTGAAATTATTCTCAAAGGACTAGGTTACATAACTGGGATTCACTTCCCTTTATCGGGATATATTGTGTTCTCTAGATATTTAAGAAGCTCTCAAAATCAGTTTTCATTTATTTTTCAAATATTGGTTGTAATGGATTATCCAAATATCAAAAATTCATTTATTTAACATCCACCTTGGTTTTCTGTTCGTTTTTATGCATTTAATCAATTTTATTTGGAAGCCTCAATACAAAAAAATACGATAATTAATTTTTTTTCTTTAATGGTGTGGAAATCTGATACTTAACATGATTTCAGTCCATGTCCAATAGTATTAGTCATAGAATTTTAACCTCAAATCTTCAACAGAACTAAACTTTACCATCTAATCCCATTTTCTAATAGCATATATATAGCAAAATAAATAGAAAACTCATTTCTTAAAACATTAAATTCTTCTATATTTTGTAGTAATTAATATTCACAAGATTTTTCTATAAATCATCTAATATCCTTTAAAACAAATTTATCCGTTTGTATAAGATTATTAAAGGACATGATTTAATTGCAACTTTAATTTCAAAAATAAAAACAATTCTAAAAATAAATTCAAACCTTCATATTACAATTTCTTTATTAATATGAATTTATCTTAGGTATTAGAATTATAGGTCTATAGAATATATAAATCTTTTTTCATGAAAATTTAACTAACATAAAAATTTTCATTATTTGATAAGGGTAATATTAATTTATAGAGTATGAGAAAAATAGAAGCCTATTCTTTTTTTTAAATCTAACGCGCCAAAAAAAGTATTATATATTTAAATAAGAATATTTGAGATTTATTTAAAGGTAATATAAGTATACTTTAATGTCTTTTTTCAAAGAGTAAGTATTATTTTTTAACGATATTGAGTGTTGTATTTTGGTGTAATCATTATCATTGTGAACATGTATATAGAAGAAGATAAAAATAAATGATTACATTCATAACAACATCAAATAAAATATTAATTAATAGCGGTCATTATTGTATTTGTATGGGGGGAAATTTTTCTCCCTTTCATTGTTGCCTCTTTGTGTTATGAAAATAACTTTCTTCGGTAGAAAGTAATGCGAACGAAATTACAGGTTCAAATCGCAACAGTAGTGGGCATAAAAAATGATGATATTGTGACTCTTTTCTAATGTAGCTATTATTTATTTAGTAAAATATTCTTGATGAGCGTGTAGCACTTTGAAACACGCAAGTACTAATAATACACGACAGCAAAAGTACATTGCTCTTTTTATTTATTACACATTAAATAAATGCAAGTTCACTAATGTCTGTAGTATTTTAAAAATCGCTCCAAAAGGTCGGGATTTTAATGACATTGAACCAAAGTGCTGGACACATAAAAACTATGGAATTTCAATGTCATTATTTTTATTATTATATTGATCGATTTGATGTATTATTCAATAACGACTTCCTCATGCATTAATATTTTTATACGACTAAATAATTTTAATATTTTTTTGCTATTGTTTATTAGTTGCACAGTGATTTGTCATTCTTGTTATCACTCATACAAATCTAAAGTAGTTCAACAGTCCGATTCAAACACGACAAAAACTTGTAACCGATTACTATATTTTTTATATCTTTAAAAAATATCAATTCTGCCAATCCAATTATGTCGATAAATAATTGATTATTTTAATTAAAATGCACGGTTATGAAATTAGTCAGTTTCCCTTTTGTGAAACGACTTTCGTCTAACAAAACATTGCGGTTTCTTTTGCAATAATGTAAATATCCCTAGTACAAAATAAAACTTATTCTGCGGTAGCTTTGTGAAAATTTATGCTTTTATTGAATTTAAGATTGTGATTGTGGTGGGTTTTGCCTATTTATTTATTTGATGAAAAATTGTAAGAAAGTGCAATTATCAGTTTCCCTTTTCTCTATTGTAAATCACGAAATTCATTTTAGAGAGGATTTTATTAAAATCATTTTAATTATATTCAAAGTACCGAAACCTAAGCGACAAAAATAATACGTTATAACTCAGTTATGTTTTTTATAATACAAATTTAGTACGCGGGAATGAAATAAGCTTTAAAAATTAGAAATTTCCAAAAAATTCATAGCATTAAAATACATAGTTGCTTTAATTTTTACTTTGAATTTGATTGTATTGGAAATCTGAATTATTTAATTTTAAGTTGAATATCACTTTTGAAAACACCATATTACGGGATACAGATAATTTAAAAAAAATGATCTTAAGGCCTTATTAGACTACGATTTGTACAATCTGTACTTTTGAAACTGACTCCCTAACTGCGGTTAGACTACACTTTTTTAATGAGTAAACAAACTGAATATGTCAAGTCTGTAATGTTTGAAATTATAATAAGGGTAAATCTACTCATCCTAATTAATAATATTTTCATTTGTTATTATGTATTGATTTTTATCTAAATCTTGGGAACTAAGGAGTATAGAATATATTTTTCTATTCATTAACAACAATTAATTTTTCTAAGAAAACTGCGTGTTTTCACCCGACCGAACGATTAACTGCCTTGATATTTATATTCTTTTAGCTGATTGAGCCATTTGCGGTATCTAGATTTCATGAAATACTATCGAATCTGTTTAACAGCCTGCTTGAACGCAATTCAGCCGACTTTGATGTGTAAATATTGCAATTAAAATTCTCAAATGATCACTTCATAAACCGATCAACAAATAGAATCATCACAGTAACAACGATGCGTGATAATATGTATTTTAACACAGATATGGCGTGTGTTATTGTCAATTGGTTTCAGACTCATACCTGTCATTTGTGTCTAAAGGTAGTTTTGTATAGAATCGATTGCGTGAAACATCATTCATAGGACAATTGATCCGTGAAATTATATGAAAATTGATGTGCATTGATAATCTCGTATCGCCATATCGCATGATTTTCATCGATATGTACATCAAACCTTTGAAACAATTATATAGAAATTGTACTTCATGATGATCGAATCACAGTTACAAATACCAAAGAAGGATATGAATGTTATATCATTTTTTATATACTTGTTATTATAGCCAGTCAAATTTATTTTATTTTTTACAACCATAATGCGATCCGATGACCTTATTTTTACTTGATACCAATCAATTTAGTTATTACTCTAAAAATCTCTGTATTATTTACTATAACTTAGGTTTTTGATACCACATTAATATTTACCTGATTTTGGATATTAAAAAAAGACAGACAGGAATATATACTTGTGAAAAGGAAAAAAAAGAAACACCCTTCATGAATATTAAAAAAATTATAAAATCTCTAACAACAATTACAAAGTAACATATATAACTGATTATTTGTTTTTCTGGAAAACCAAGAAATAAAAACGAACATTTTCAATAAGTGAGCTGTATAAAATCAATTTCATGTAAATAGAGTACATAAACACCACAATACAATTAACTTGGACCAATCACATAAAAATGAGATCCATTAAAACCATAATCTTAAAAAAATGCAATAGTGGGTAAGCGAGGTTTTGACAATGATAAATTAATCACAGAAATATAAGTTTTTTTTTAAATTTTTAGTCAATATTAGAAAATCAAAAAATAAGTGGCTTTAGTTGATTTAACATTTGTACCTTAAAATTATGGACTATTAATAATTTTCACTAGTATTACTAATTTATTTTCGTATAATCTAGAAAGACTTGATGGTATCTTATATAATTTAAAAATTGTTTTTTTAAGCCGTAGATATTTAAATATTAATTATAGCATATTATTTAGATTATAAAACATTTACATTAATATAAATAAGCCGATTTATATTATATAAAACTTTCGAAAATGTCAATTGAAGGACATCTGATCTCAAAAGGTTTTTAGTAACAATATTTTATCTTAATACACTTGATATCTCTTATACAACAAAGACCTTCTAACAGAGTGCTTTAAATGATAAATCTGATCTCTAAAAATCATTTAAATGGTGACAAAAGTCAGTCAAGCAATACAAATGGAAATAAATGCCAGTAGTCGTTATGGACGATGTGTTTTGAAAGTGAAAAATAAAATAAAACTTGCTCTCATTATTTTATCTAACCGTTTTTTGGTCTATTTGTTCCCAATTAAATGTCCCTATTGATAGATATATTAATTAAGTAAACACTCATATTAAATGCACTTATATTATATAATTATTTCTTTTATATAAAAATATAGTAGGAACGAGTTTAAATGCCGCTTTACATTTCCCTGTTTTAAATGATGTCATAATTAATGTTTTCCGTCTTTTTCCACAGTAAAACATTATTTATATAAAATAAAAATATAAACAGTAAAATTATCATAGCATAACTATTTTTAACGGTGCAAAAAGTGCAATATAATCATATAATAATATTAAGAAACCTACTCTATGGTTTAAAAAATATCATAATATTAAGGTGTTTTTATTTTAATAATTATTGTATGGTATTTTTCTTGGGTAAATTTATTGAGTTGGCCTTTGTTTTCTTATAATCACGATCTTACAAATATTTTATTGAATATTATTTGTAGTTTTTGTTTTTCATCTGTAAAAATAAAATGAGTCACGTTATTGCACAAAATTACAATAACCAGTTTTTATTCATGTTTTATTTGTTTCGTAGGTTTCATATAGGGATTTTTATACAGGTTTTTCACATTTCAAATTCATATTTTTTTATACAAATTTCACCCATTCATAAATGAATTAAATAAATAAGATCAACAGTATGGTATACATGCACTTTTGTGATAAATATTTAAATGAATATTTTTTCTAATATATTTTTTATAATTTGTTACAGGTAAGCCGACCTCCTCTTTGTGGTGTTTTTCTTCTCTGTTCAGGTTTGTAAGGTGTTAATGTGCGTTTACGCAGATGTCATTCTCTTAGTATTGGCATTAGAAAACGCATTCTGTGATTAAGTGGCAAATGTCTGGTGAAATCTTGAGAATAATTCTCACCTGGAAGACATTGTGAATGGCGGAAGTTGATAAACTATCGCCACTTTACACTGACACTTATTACACTTAACTGATGGTGACCCTACACCATGAAAATATCCCATAACCACACATCATCTCTCCAATAAGCTTTCGTATATTTCATAATTTTATAGGTTTATGCAATCTTTGTGGTGTTTTAGAAAACAGCTTTATTGTTATATCAATAAGATCGTATCATTGTTGGTTTATTTATTTCCAATTATTTTTTAACTTATCATAAATATATTCACACACACATATACATAAATTACAACCATCGTAACCTTACAGATAATCTGATGCGTTACGGTGGTTTATATAAAAAAGAAGATGAATATTGAAAAAAAAAACAACAAACAAATATATAAAAAAAACTATAGACTCATAAAAGAATTATCCTACCGCAAACGGGTGTGATTAGTGATTTGAAAAAGAAACAACCTACCTTCTGATAATAATTATTATCAGTAGATACAGATAAATAACAGTGGATGATAATAAAAATTATAATTTTATATATTTTTAAATAATTGGTATGAAAATATTATTTCATTAGTACTAGTACTTACTAATAATAGTAGTACGTATTTTTTTAATAGTTTTTTTATTAAAATGTATCGTAGAAAGTAAAATAAACGAGTGATCATATATTAACAAAAATAAATAGGTTAAAAAATTTTACACATTAAATTAACATACCCATGTATAGTTTAGGTTCGTTTTTTTCAATTAACCTTAACATTGATAAGTTAATATACGACATAATAAATTGATCGTCATAACCACCTTAATTACTTTTCTAATTTTTAATTGATAAAGTTATAAATACATTTCCATTGTATATTAAAATAGGTTTTCGAATCGATGTTATTCTACTATGTAAAAAAACGCAGTCATCGTAGATAATTATTATTTTCACTTTCGCATTTGCAATTTCTAATCTTCCCTGTTTGAATTGAGGATGAGTTTTTAAATGTATCTTTAAATATCAGCAATGTAGGTTTTATATGGATATATAAATCGTTTTATGAAAATGTGCCGTTATTGGTATGAAATATTTCTCCACAACATTCAGTCTCGAGTTGCGACGGTTTCTTTATACGCATTTAACGACTGACACTATAAAGCTATCGTTTTCACTTCGCTATAAGATACGAGTTCAGAATTTCAATTGACAGTTGGCACAATTTACGATCTATTAACAAACAAACTTCCATAAACAATGGAAATCAAAAAAGATTTGTAGAGACTGTAGAAAGTTCTCTCATCCTCGCTTACATGGGAACATATTCCAATATTAAAGAAATGCGTTAAAATTGTTTGTCTATTACAAAAACAATATGCATTTGATCTTTGTTGGTTAAATTAATTTAGAAAATACCTACATACTTTTAAGAATGATCACACTAAAGGCTGACTTATGAGGAAAAAATTGTTAAATTCAATATTTTATGTTGTCAAAATAAAATAAGCGATCGTTAGGTTAGGTTAGGATATTTTTAAAATAAAAAAATAATATCCACCCATATAATTTTTTTACATCATAAATTATACACCAATAGTTAGTTAAATTTTAATATAAAATATTATATTCAATGATGCTTCAATATTTTTTAAACCAAGCGTTTTACTATAAAAAAAATTTTTTGTCTTACTTCAATAAGTCTGTAACACAAAAACGTATAATCTACAAATTCATAGTTTTCAAGGAGATTTTTTTTTAAATATTTAATATAAAAATATTATGTAAAGTTATTAATAGATTTCTAGTATAAATACGTTTGGGTGTTACTAATCGATAGAATTGTTGTACATATGTAATATGATTTTTTTATAATTATTTAAATAAATAATTTTTTTTCCAGTAACTTCAGTAAAGTTCTAGATATCTGAAAATGATTAAAATATAATAAATAAATATTGTGCAGATAACCTACATCCGCATATGCACGGATCTTCTATCGAAATTGGCATTATTCTCAAAGTCTTAATAGCGATTGTAAATATTTATTTTTTCTTGTATATCATAATGATTGTATTAAAAATATTTTTCCCACAATCACGAACTTGGCATGATAGTTTTAATATTATTATGACCTCGACTTCCAAGGCTGGAGCATCAACTGCATCTCCGGCGCCTTATTCTTTAATATCATTAAAAATATACTTATATACCTAGATATTATTATAATGCCCATATTACATTATATTCTGAAGGCATATTTTATGTTCGAACAGAATCGAATGGTATAATTTCGGCTTTATATTGATATACTTTCGAATGGCAAAATATGCATTACAATTGAAACCTTTTATTCCCACTACATATAAATGTGAAAACTCTTATATATTCCAATATAAAGCAATTTAGTATGACACCATCACCAATGAGACTCAATTTTCAATATAAATAACCCGTTACTCTCAATTTAAAACAGATGTATTTTATTGAATAATTTAGTTAAGTGTACAATCCGTTGCTTGACTTAGGCGTCTGATTTTACTGTAGAAAACATATTTACTGCTATAATATTATTTTTTTCAATATTTTGTGTAACCATTGTGATATGTACATACGTATATTTTAATTTTAAGGTTTGAAATTAAATATGAAAAGTTTATTAAAGGTTATAAATCTGTTTTCTATATTGCTATAGCTATATAGAAATTGGACTGTAGACAGTGAACAATGTATATAAATGTAATTAATATTTAGACAAATTATCTTAAAAAAATTCATCTGCTCTTTAATAATCTATAAATTTTGTCTTGCTATCAATATATGTATAAAGAGTTTCTCAACTAAATTTAAATATGGCACAAATTGAACCGTTACCGGTAAAGAGAAATAACCGTAAACACTTCGGAATACCGGATTAAGTTTATTATTAACGCAGCCAATGAAGCAGATCGAACCAAATATTGAAAGCAAATTTATTATTGATAGTTGTATCGTGAGAAATGCTTGAAAAATATTTTCAAACCCACTAATTTCACTACAATGTTAATTTATTTAAAATTAACCATTTTATATAATATTTTTGTGTGGGGAAATAATTTTTTTTAACCTAAAGCATAATTTTATATATGAAAATGAGCAGCATGAATATTATTATAAGTAAATAAATACTAAAATAGGCGCATCCGCTTTTCGTGAATATTTTGTGAGGACTTACTTACGTTTTGTCTCATATATACTTATCAAAAAAGGATAAAATTGTTACTTTTATTTCACATTGATTGAGTATTTATTTAAATTAATTCTTCATAAATTAGTAGTGGCTTAGCAAGAAGTATTAATGTAAAGAAAGTAAATTTGCTACCCTGTTTGATATATGAATGAAATTTCACCAATTAACAATTACACGTGAATTGTTAACTTAATTTCGCTCAGTGTTTCGTAAATTCTATTGAATATTTCTCACACGTACACATTCATCATTGAATAGAATATGCATTTGTATGAATTTCTCAAAGATTCCAAGAGTGAAATGTTACGTAAAATATTCTTTGACAAAACGTCTCACTTGACTCGTTTTTCCTCAAGAGTTACTTTCACCATCTCAAAACAGATCTAAATCTAGTCCAAGACGGAACAAACCATCGAAATGGGAAAGGAGATGTGCGCTTTTATTACACAACATGCAATTTTTATCATTATAACTTCGAAAACCCATTATTAAAAAAATCGCCAGTAGATTTTAAAAATATCTGATTTCATCAAATTTAACCCATGAATTTGAATGGGAAAGTGTGTAATTTTGTATTTAAATTTAAATACAAAGCAAAATATATATTCCTCCTAACATTTCGTATGCAATTCTAATATTCATTGGAGATATGCTGCGAAAGATACCGATTGGTCTCACCGCAAAACTATAATCGATATCAGCATCATTCGCAGTATTTTTTTCATTTATTTATTTATAAATACATAGCATTATTATATCACACTAGAGCATTATGGGAGATCCCAAGTCACAGTGAAGATAAAATAATAATAAAATTTAATATTAAGTAAGCCAAGCAATTTAACAATTTTAGTTTTTTTTATACACAACAACGTGTTAATTGTCTGTCGGTGATCTTAACTATTACTAGTTACACAGGTCACCGACTCAATAATCAGTATTTACCTTACAATACAGGAAATCAGAGTAAACCTGGTTCGAGACGATCAATCGGGATTTTAGTAATATTATTCCCGATCTCCCAGTCGTAATAACCGACCAAATAAATATTGTTTATCGACTTTAGTTAGATTTGAACCCATGGCCACAGTATTTGTGGCCTTACCTACTGAACTTTTTTTTACATTTAATTTGTCATCAGAAATTTATTTATTTAGTTTGAATAATTTCCCCAGAACCATTCGCAGATTCTACAATTTTAAATTATATTATATAAATATCCTGTTTCTATATTCCATGGCCAATCTTCACCGGATACTGTTAACATATCCAAAGATGGACAAACAATTTAGCAAATATTTAACATGTAAATAATGTTGTGTGAAGTGCAAATTAAAGTGTCACAGAGTAATTTGTTCCTGTCATACATTCTACGGATGTTACTTGTACTACAACTATTTTCAATTGAAAATCACTTACTCATTAAATAAGCTTTCCACTGTTACGTGATCTTTATTATACTCTTCTAATGACACGTATAATTAAATAATTTAAATCAAAACAATGGACGGAAAGATACCTCGTTTAAAATGAATCATATTTCCCAAACAATACGAATGTCCAAACAATGCAATATTGTAAAACACCACGTATCGATGTGGTCAAATAATTATTTCCGATTTGAGGTTTTTGCAGTACTTTAATAAGACAATTGAAGGCCTTCGTTACGGTGGAACTGAGACACAATGCCCCAAATATTATGAAAGTGAACGTTAATACGAAAGAAACAGTCGAAATATAATGTATGCAATATAATGACACAACATTCATAGATTGCATTTTGTCGCAAATATGCCGAAAAAATGTCTCTGAATGTCGAAATTGGTGTGCAAAATGCGACGACTCGTATGGAAATTGAAATGTTATGAAATTCGGGGTCGTCATGCCTGAAAAACTTCTCAATTACGAAATATACTTCTCACGCTTTGAACAAAACTGAATCTATGAAGGTCGAAAATTTGTAGATAGCCTAAATTATTATATTGGACAGTGACTAATTCAAGGAGAATACAGAATTTTGAACCATTTAATGACTTATGTCGTCCGAGCTTTGTATTTTATGTTAATTCAGAAATGGTGCTTTATTTAATCCTAAATCCCAATTTGAGATTAGTAGAGTGGAGTAGATTTCCGTAGTTTTCTATGAAGGGTTATTTAATATAGGATTAATGGGGATATATATTATTTTTCAATCGTATTGGTCAGTTCAGATCTCTTTAACTCTCTTAGTCTCTTTAACTCTTAAAGGTTACTGATAGGATGCCTTAATATTCATCTTATAATCCATAAAATCAGATTAAATTTAAATCTTTAGATGAATCAGGATTCAATCTTACGACTAGATTATTCATAGCTATTAGAGTATTTGTTCTGGTTATATGAAAATAATAAACCTAAACCTATGTAGATAACAAGAGCACAAAATAAGCTATAAAATATTTTATATTATTATCCTTAAAAAAATACATATATAGGTTGCTTAAAACTAATTGATTAAAATATGTATATATATTTTCCATTTATTTATTTAGAGGGGCTTTATATAATATAAATTTTAGTTTTTTAGACACAAAACGTGTTAATTAATTGGTTGTCATTATGATCTTAACTATTACTAGTTACACAGGTCGCCTAAGTATTTACCTTACAATCCAAGAAATCAGAATAAAGATGGATCAAGACCATTGATCTGGATTTTATTAATATAATTCTTGTCTCCAAGTCATGATAACAAATCACATAAATTTTTATTTTTACTTGAGCCGGATTTGAACCCATGACCATAGTATTTGTAGCCACGGGCCTTATCCCATGAGCTTTTTTTACTTGCAAAACCGCAATAATTTCTTTCGTTACATTTTCATAACAAAACCTAATGAAATTATACTATTCTAAACTATTTACGGTTGTTTATTTTTGTTTCTCTAATTCTAATGTAAATAATGTTAAAAAAAATTTACTGCCTTAAATACATAATATGTACGTTTATATTATAAACGTATTTTTTAAAACATAAATCTAAAATATTCTAACCTAATCCTAAACCATATTTTCAACAGCAGGCTATGAAAACCTTCATGATTTAATTAAATATACTGTAGGATAATAAGCTTAATTAAGATTACCAATACAGAA
Organism: Agraylea sexmaculata; assembly: GCA_022606485.1. NCBI lineage: Eukaryota > Metazoa > Arthropoda > Insecta > Trichoptera > Hydroptilidae > Agraylea > Agraylea sexmaculata. The sequence goes on along the minus strand of JAGTTH010006818.1, from coordinate 61,989 downwards.
ATAATTTCTTGATTGCAAAACCGTATTTTAAAAATTTCTCAAGCCGCATTCGCTTAATCTGAATCACGACGTATCAAAATACAGAGCAATCAATATCAGAGTTGAAGAATGTCTTACACGGATAATGACACCTTTCTTTAAAATCATCCGAGTGAAATTTCGCACGAAAAAACAGTTTCGCTTGTTGTGTTCCCCATAAAAATAATTCAGAGAGGTCACTTTCCAAAACAATGGTAAAAATATGATAGTGTAAGTCGATAAAGAAAGTGCAAAGGCTATAAATCACGAGTGTGTGGCCGCAACAAAAATTACCTTCAATTATATCAGAAAGCACACACAAATAGGACAAGAAAATAATTCATTGCAAACATGACACTTTTTATATATAAAAATGTACTAGAAAGTGCCATAGTGCATTTACTTGACAACTATCAAGAAATATTTTATAATAAATACTTTAAAAGATATCCAAAGCCTGTTTATACTAATAATATTATGATACCACTGATATAAATATGTGGAGCTTGGGATCAATGTTTGCCTATTTACACTTTTATTTAAAAAATAGTTAAGTTTACAGACTAAAATTGCTGGATACAAGAAATACAGTATGATAATTATAACTGCTATAATTAGTTTTATTGAAATCATCAGCGTTAAAATCAAAAGTATCCAATTCCAAAATATTTTACTATCAAACATGCTCTATTCCAAATCCGGTCAATGAAATCGTGAATTTTATATTATTTGTATTTTTAGTAATACATTTTATGATTTTATTTTACCGTTTTTTTTATATTATTATACATATTATTATTATTTCAAAATCCGGCCATTATTGTTTTATTAATCTTTTACTTTCAAATTTAACCAGTTCCAAATAAATTAATTTTTGAAAACTAGCCAATTCCACTAGAATATTTTGACAAAAAATCAGCAAAAAGTGGAATAGGCTAACATTGATCCCAAGCTCCGCACATTAATAATAAAACTGTATGCTTAATTATCAAGATGGCGGATCAAGTAGATGAGATAACACAGAGGCAACTCACTCAGGCTCGTCTACTTGGTCTGCCATGTTCATATTTATACATCCAGTTATATGGCCTGCTAATATATTGGTGATGTCGATTCATCCCCATTGCCATTAAAAATATTCATAATAATATGGTTATAATTATTTACAATGATTTACTTTTTAAGCTAGTTTAGTTTAAATTCAAATTATAAAAATTGGAATGGTCAAAAAACACATATATAAATTAGTATTTGAATTAGAGAATTAAACTTAATTCATATTGATTAAAAAATCTTTTCAATGAAAATACTCATTAGAACATTACATAATAATATTATAGAGTATATCACGAGAGATGAACCTGTTTCTTGTTTCACATCACTTTCCCATTTTACTATTACTCCATGACCTCTTCTCTTATATAATAATAAGCTTAGCTTTGCCATCTTCTTCTAAATTATAACTTAAGTCCCTTACGTATTCTGAACCCATGGCCTGATGAATACTACAAGGTACCAAATATAATAATTGTTTATATTAGAAGAATCAGGAAGCAATGCTTGGAATTATTCATATTCATAGTTCACGACTGTTTCATTTAATTATACGTTAGTTTCAAGGATTTCGCCATATTATTGAAATCAACATTTACGTACACCGAGAGGCTCGAATTCGTGAGAATATAATTATCCATCTCTATAATTTATAATAGGAAATTTTAAATATGATTGTGCGACTTGAAATAATGTGTTAACGAAAAATCACGTGTGAAAAATGTTGCGGAAAAATCTCATCATACAAAAAAAAATATGAAAGGTGATTTCCAAAAGCTCAAACTTGTATTGTTCGAATCTTATATTTGGTATTTCGTGAGACCTTATTTTTTGTATTACACACACATTCTAGGAATTATCTTAATGTGGTGAATAAAATGAAACCTGCTTTCACTAGAATCACTAGTTTATTTCATAATCTGTCGGTTCTAGTTAAGTGATCATTGTGAAAATAAACCCCAGATATGAAGTCGAGCGTTGAGATAACGCCATCTCAATTACTTCTCTTTACTGATCATCGACTAATAATGACATTCCTTTAATTTTATATATTTATACTTAAAAAATAATTTTAAAAAAAAATCATCGAAAATTATGTATATTTTTTTATACTATGAAAATCAAACGTCCCTTGGTGATACAACAATCCAGAAATTAATTGCCATACTTAATTTTAAAAAAATTCTTGCAAAAAAAATCACAATTTGTAAAAAATATCCTCACTTGTTAATATTAAGTACATTATTATTTACGCAAAAATCACAATTTGGTAATAAAATTGTTCACTTTTATTGTTAAGTAAATCACCATTTAAAAATGGTTGGAGTGATTATTTTGTTAAGTACGGTAATATATATTATAAATAATGAGAACTTTAAAAATCAAAAGCTCCCAAATCCTGTTTGTATTTTTTTCAAACGTCTTTTAATATTTGACCCCCAAAATATCTTAAATTTATTTTATTTTCCCCATTTTTATAATATTCCACTGAATTGGAAGCTATTCATTCTATACACTTCATAAATATCTTTGATTGCCTTTACCAAAACTCGTTATTTAAGAACTATTATTCTTATTCTTGTAAATCTCAGTCTCAGTCAATTAATTGAGTAAATCTCAAAATTTAGACAAGTACAGGTAGGTTAACTAAGTACTGCGATAACGATATTATGTTAACTTTGATATAATTTTTGTTTTGAAGTATAACCAATCACGACCGTTGATATGATTTTTTATAGAATTATAATATTCTAATCAGTTCTTGGATGAGAGAAAATTAAAAATGTATCTTTAATTAATTTTCATCTGAAAAGGCGAATGAAGACGTGCCTAGAAGGCGTTTCATAAATTATAAATCTTTTGACACATCACGCAATATTATGATTATCTCGGTAATTTGCATATTTAATAGAAAGTGCAAATTTTAACAAGTACTTACACATTTCATCTGATTAATAACTATATTGATTAGTATTGTTGGGCAATAAAATTGGAAGGGATTGAGAAAGAAACAATAGATAAAATCATATCTCACTTGAGCAATAAACCAATCGAAGTTACTGTCGTATAAATAAATAATATGTATTTTTTCTGGGTATGCGATTCGATAAAACGTGTTTATTGTACGGTTTTTCCACGTCGAAAAACGACTCATTTTTGTTCCAAAGAAAACGTACAAAAAGGCTTATTTTTTATCATCCGTATTGGAGAGGACAAATATTTTTACAGAGATTATCCGCGACAAAAGTCGTGTTCAAATACGAAACGGTAGTCTAGCCTTTGATCCGTATTTATGTCAAAAAGAAAATATTAAAAATTATATATTTTGTGTCGGTTTGTTTCAATAATGCGGAATTCACTGAACAATCAAACAAACAAAAAACTTATGATCCCACGTCAAACATTTTCTCAGGCCTCGCGTATATTGAAATTTATTTATTTATTTTTACATATTTATATTCACAAGTCTTATAATTTCGCAAGTATTGTGTCGAAGTAATTAAAGTTTCGCAAATATGCGTGCGCTATAGTGGACATTTATTATGGTGAAACTTTTATCCTAAGTATAATACTATTTGGATTAATTTTTAATATAGGTCACGCATATTTATTTCTATTATACTTTGTACATTTTATTTAAAGGCTTTTTAATGTGGCTCGAAACATTGCTATTTTTAATAAAAACTACAATGATTTAAAACGTTTTCATGAATATTCGTGGTTTGAATCTTCGCTAAAAGTTTCATCATAATAGTATTTGCTAATTCCGACAGATGGCACTGCTGCTTCATTTATTACGAATAATGATTTTCCATTATAAACATTCATATTTCAATTAATATAGATATTCCCTATAGATTTATAAAAAACATGGTTTTTTATATAAATAAAAAAACTCAATATAACTAATACCATAATTAATAATGTATTTTTCAATTTACACTACACTACACAATACGCTATGCGATTGCTTTAATATATAAGTTCTTTAAATTGCTTGCATTTAGAAAAATGGTAAAACTGTAGGTATAACTTGATTAAAATATATAACGAGAGGGTATTTTTTCAGCATTAAGTAAAGCTGGCACGTCTGTGCAATGAATTCCATTTTATTCTACGACTGATAGCTTCTCATTACACTGCAGATATTCAACCTATAAAACCATTTTATATAAAATGAACGCATTATCTTAATATTACACTTTTAAATAAATGGAGTGAATTCGTGCTTGATTAAATTGGTAACATGGGAATACCGTGAGAAATCTACGAATGCTGTATTTTTTTATTGTTTGCTACGCGTTTGTATTTTTTCAGGGGATGGACTCCACAGACCTTGAAAGGGGGAAGCATTCCCCACACACCCTGTCCACCCCTCACACCTGTTGTGTCTTTATTACAATGAGAAGTCTCTCTTCAAGACACGAAATTCCAAACTTCCCACTTTTACCATCAAATAAACTCCATCCTTAAATGAGAGGTTGAAAAGAAAACTTAGAGAATGTACATACACGTACTTCTAAGAACCACATTCATGGAAATATGATGATTAAATCCACATGTGAACAGTTTAATTATCCATATGACACATGAATAAATATGAAATATGAATTAAAATACCATTAAATCAGGGGGTAGATTATATGAATAGAATAGGTTTTAATAAGTGAACATATTTAAATATAGGCGAGGTAAAGTATCCCAAAAATTTAACAACTCAAATTTTATTTATTATTATTATTGCCTTAATTGTTAAATTATTGATTAATTTCACAGTTTAGGTCGACGCCTTATATTTTTTAGTACTAATAGTAAGCTCCAGTAATTTATTTTTTAATTAAAAATTATCGCATCTTGACCTCCCTTAAAATATTCTCAATGATCAAAAGTATTACGTTATATTTTTCATTCCCAATAACTTATAATCTAAAAAATGTTATAAAAATAAAAATATCCAACATTTCGAGTGTAATTTAATTTCTTATTTTTTTAAAAAATGTGTTTTGGATAAATTTTAAAGGGTCGCAAAGCAATTAAATATTATACAGTGGAATTTAAATATTATTCTCCCCATGAAATTTAATATTCAATAACCTTTGTTCGCTATCTATTTTAATCAAACGTCACTTCCAATAGCTTTAATTTTGAATCAAATATTGTGTATTGTTAAAAATCGAAAGTAATTGCAAATCAAGAACTTTTTGATTATATTCAATTCACGTAAAAGGACCCTAAAAAGTTGAAAATGATAAATGGACATCGGATGAACGCGGCGGACGTTGAACCTAAAACTTTGTGATGGAACATTGTATGAAATTCAGCAGCAGGATAATAAGACCGTTTGAATTATAATTTGGGCTTTAAAGACTTGGGGTGCAAAAGTTTAAGCTCCAGCCAAACTCTCCAAATTTATGATAATTTGAGAAGAAATATTTTTATTGAGTTATTATATTTTTCAAGAGAAACCTTGACCCGCTTCACATCAATATTTCGATTTGGCTTTGACGATTTTATAACGCAATTTAGCTCGTTTAATATACAGTCAATATCAATTTTAATTATTTTCCCGATTGGAAATTTCCGATGGTAAATATGTATTCAATATCTGAATTTCATTGTATGTAGAACATTCGAACTTAAAACGAAACTACTTTCCGGACGATACTCTTATATAAATATTTAAGCTCTACTTGTGTATACTCTTTATTAATTTATTCTAGATTCTTCATTTCTACAGTTATCTTAATTTTATTTCAAACTTGTCTTCTTTTCACTATTTCTTCGAGAATATTTTGGCACGGGTTTATAAAAAAAATCGTTCGTTAGAAGATCATTTTTTCTTTATGTTAATTTCACTGTATTTTATAGAAAATCTTGTTTGTAAATATTTTAATTAGTCTATGCCGGATTTCCAGGAATTTTTGCTTTGTTTATTTATGTAATTTAATAAATTGGAAATAATTTTCTGCGTATATTGTGAATTCTTCTTATGTGGGATAAAATATTTAAGCCGAATGTTAGGTTTACCACCCGCTTTTCTCGAAAAATATGTTATTTAATACTTACATTTCGAGGGAAAATATAATATCATAAATACATATCATCCCTCGAAATAGAAAAATGGCATAGCTAAACATAACTATAAGCTATAAACTCAGTTATCCTCTACAAGGTGTAACGTTCATTTATTATATTATGCGTGTAGAGATTATGTCATATTGCAGCACGTGTTTTGATTTGGCACGAAAGCATTTTACATGTCACAAATTGAAAAGATGCGATCATATTTTACGTTTAATAACACCCATAGATAATCAATTAATTTAATATATTTTCAACCGTATATACATTTTTTCCTGATGTATAATATTCGAGGCCACAGAGACAAATTGTTTGTACAAAAACAAACGGCAAAATGTATGTTAAAAGTTGTCAGATCGCATTTGCATAGGGAACGGCTGAAATGGAAATCGACTTTTATGTGGAGAGTATATGAAACAACATTGTCGAGATATTCATTTGTACCTTTGTATAGTAAAACAACATACATTATTTGTTGTGTGTGTATTTTTCAACCTGTCGACCCGCATTTTGTGACGGGTTCATCTAAGAGCTTTCAGCGGCTGAAAAATTATACGTAAATAATAAATACTCTTTCCAGCTCAATCCAATCATGTGAGAGGTGTTTCTATGACCTGGATAATATGAATTCATAATAAATATTTTATCTGATAATCGAGTGACAACTTTTACAATTTAAATTATATCTAAATATTTTTTACATTAAAAGAAAACATTGTTTAATCGCGCTAAATTTCAGTTCATCTCAAATCTCAATAGAGGTGTGTTTGAATCTTCATTACTGTTGTTATAACACTGTTAATCACTTTGATTACTCATCTGCTTGGTCAGCCATCTTAATATTTATTCATCTCTATCAGCTGTATGGTCTTCTTATATCGGAGGGAAAGTAATAACTAAAACTTACTATCTCATATTAATACAGTTTAAATCATATTAATAATAAAAGACTGAAAAAAACAATCGAGTATATTTTGAATTTCGATGAAAACTAGAGAAAAATTGAAGGAAAGAAAAATAAATTTCAATTTTCCATTAAGAATATTAAATTTTAGTAATTTAAGCAATTCACGAATAAGCTACATTTTATTTATTTACATATGCATTTCTCATAAGAATAATATAACATAAAAAATTTAGTTTTCATAATATACATTTCAAATAAAGAATAATATATTGAGAATCAACAAAGTTTTAGTTATTACTGATAATTATTTTTATATTCTTAGTAAAAAGAGTGTGTTAGTAAGTTGTGGTTTACGAATGGACTAGAGTAGATTTTTTTTAAATACAGATAATATACATTATTGTAAATAATGGGGAAAAATAGCATTTGACAAGACAAAAACAAGAATACGATCAACAATAACAACAACAACATATAAATAAAACTCGACAGTGTCTTTATCGTTCTATATTTAAAAGCCGGTGATGTTTTTGTTTCGGTGGTATTAATTGTGTGATTTTTTAAATATTTTTTCAGAGCTACAGAGAGAAAGACGCCGGCAAAGTGGTCCTGTATAGCACTTCTATGGGCATTGTAAGGGGAACTTATCAGAAGTGTGTCCTTGTGAAGAAGATACTTCGTAATCTTTTGGTGAAGTTTGAAGAGAGGGATGTTTTCATGAGTGGCGAGTACCAGGAGGAGATCAAGGACAGGATGCACAGCTCTGATGTTCTTCTGCCACAGCTATTTGTAGATGGACAACACATCGGGGTGAGTAACACTTATATTATCAATACATAAGGGTCAATGATATGTTATCTATAGAAGCGCTATGCCATATTACGTCAAACATGTGAATTAGCGAGGCGGCGAGGCGATAGAAGCAGCGCCCTAAGCGACTAACACACGAAACTCTTTGGTGCATACGCCTATTCCTGGCCTCATCTTTGCCTGTTATGGTTTTGACGTCTTTATAAGTATTAGTAATTTGTTAATGTTTTTCTTATCATTCAGAAGAATTTTTCGATTAATAAAAAGTTATTTTTCGCATCATCAAACTCAATATTTAAAGTATAGTATATTGTTAATAAAATAATTTAATACGGTTATCATATAATGACAACACTCATCACAATATTTTATATGCAAGTCTCCCAATAAATATTTTATATTTTGAGAACTTTCATTTATTATGCATAAATCTCTAAAATTGTTTTGAAATTAATTTAGTATTATTATCATTTAAATAATTGTTTTGATATTTTAGAAATGTATAAATTATAATTATATAAATATAATTTTCCCATCTGGCAACCCCGGGCTCCAAACGTCACTCCGTTTGACTATTATTTATAAAATTTTAACAGTCTACAATTAAATACCTTCTTTTGGCAGAGACATGGAATTTGTAATAGATAATAAATAAAAAAAGTCCCATATAATAGGTTAAATAATATTAAATATACATACACGTAGGTACAAGTTGAAAATATGATGTATTAAGCCTTACATTGAACGTGACTTGAAATAACTTTTTGGGACAAGTGAATCCTTCTCAGGTATTTCAGACCCTCTTAAGAGGATTGTCACAAGTCTTCAACACACTATCGAACATTATATAAAATGTATTATAACATTTCTTCAGCTAAACATTCGGCGGAAGGACAATTTTTCCATTCCGACTTCAAAAGGGTACATTTTCCACAAATCACACAATCCCTTTTATCCCACGATCAAACAATTTCAAAAAGACAATTTGTTTATTCTGAAAACGTAACATCGCATCCTGGAAATAATAAACTCGCCGACAGTAAAACCATATTTCGGTAATTAAAAATGGAGTATATCACAATTTGTGACGTGGTTATTTTTTAGAGTGTGGGATTATTTAATTCGTTTAATATAACAATTACCTGAGGGGCTCTTTGAGAAGGTTTTTTAGATACAATAACGTGTTAATTCACTGTCTGTCTGTGCTCTTATCTATTACTAGTTACACAGGTTAACGACTTAAAAATCGCCTCAGTATTTACCTTACAATACAGGAAATCGGAGTAAACCTAGATTAAAACGATCCATCGGGATTTCATTAATCTTATTATCTCCTTAGATATTATTCAAATAAATTACTGTAAGTGCTTTATAATATATTAAAAAAATAATAGGTAGATTTTTTAAGGCGCGCATTTTTTTCATGCTTACAAATAAAAACTTGTAAATGATCGTCTATATTAAAATATTGTACTGAAATTTGTATAAAATCGAAGCTGAGAAGATTGTAGAAAATATTCTGTATATTCAATAGTTCTAGATAATCGTGCATAATCACTCTTTGTAGTATCAGGAGAAAATTATAAATATTTAGAAATAAAATTGAGGAGAGAGATAAATTGTAAACAAAACTAGGTGATTCAGAAATATCGTACACAGTTTATAATAAATCATTTTATAAATTTATTTTGAAGTAACAAATACTTTTACTTGTTGTTTAAGCATAGGAAATTTTATGGCGTATGTTTGACATAGGCTTTGCAAATATGGGTGACCGCTGTCAACAAATCAAGCTTTTCTGTTTCACAGACTTTTGCGGCTTGATTTCGTTAAAATGTTCACTACCAAAAATATTCAGTCTGTAATCAGATTTTAATAAAATAAAAGAGATTGTGAGCTTTGTTGTTTATGGGTGATATTAAATGTGGTGAAGCGGTGAGGAGTGCGATCTTATTGAAAATAATATCAAAGCGCTGCACTAAAGATTTCCACGGTATATTTTTCTTAAAACAAATGAAAACAGGGAATAGAAGCTTTTCCCTAACCCAGGAATGCAGTTATTCAAGAAAGGGCATAGTTCTTAAATACCCATTCCAGAACTCCATCCTGTATCCTACTTATGCAGAATAGGAAACTATTACATTGTATCCGTTACACTTCAGAATAGGAAAATATTATGCATTTCATTATTCAAGTTTTCATTTAAAATTCAACCTTCAAAAATTTGCATTAAACAAAGATATAAGTTATACTCTATACAAAATATTTTACACTCTAAAGCAATAAATGAATAATAAAATACATAAAATAGTATGGGTGTGAAGATTTAGTTATATTTTGGGTCGATAATCTCAGTTTCATTGGTTATTTTTGTTGATAATATTGACAAATTCATACATTATTGATCCGCGACCAACTTCACGTCGATGTGTTAACTATCTTGTGACATTATTTTTTTCTTTTAATTTATCATTTTTACATTTGTATAAATATGAAATAAGGTGACTTTGAAATGGAAAACTACTTTAGCTAATATCTTGAAATAAATATTGAATCTCAATCATATTGTTTGCTCATTGAAAAGGATTGACCTTTAAGATTCCTTGTGTTTTCAAGCCCAAGTAGGTAGTAATCGATTAGATGGCAAATTTTATTTAACATTTCCGAAGACGTATTGGAATCAAATAATATATTCCCACATCGAAACCATTCTGACCTTTAGACAGCTTCGATTGTTTTCTTCCTAACCAAGGATATTGAGATTTTCTCCCCTTAATCCTGTTGCTGGGGGTGTCTGAAATGTGGTCACACGTGTTTACTTTAATGTAAATTCTGAGAATATAATTTATTCACAATGTCAAATTTGTACATTATACAAATCCACCCCTAATTCGCATTTATTACCTTTAACATCGCGTTCTCGGTAAGTTAAATGGCGATTTGAATCCCTTATTATCATGTCTGAAATACATATGTTAATTTTAATATTATCTATTTATTAACAGGCTTAAGAGCTCTGGTATAAATACTGTATTTGCTTGGATTATATACAACCTTATCCTTGTTTGCAAAAAAAATATCGATCGATCATCTTGATCCAGGATCTCTCTTATTTTATGGTGTATTTGGGACAATTCTTAAATTAGGCAATATCTATACAGGGTTGAAATAACTTTGAATATTTTAGGTGGTGGGAAGTTATCGCAAACATAAGCCATTTTTTTTTTTAATATATATATATTTTACTATTAATTACATAAATCAAAGGAAAACTGCCCAAAAACATGTATGATATTATCAAATCGTACTTGACCGATAGACAGTTTTTTGTTAAATATGACAACGAAACTTCAAATCTTAATACCATAAGATCTGGAGTACCGCAAGGGAGTGTACTAGGTCCTGTACTGTATCTAATATATACAAACGATCTCCCAAAAACCGACAACACAACACTGGCTACATACGCTGACGATACCGTCATACTCGCTTCGGACAAAGATCCAACAGCTGCCTCACAATTCCTCCAGAAACACCTTGACGCAATACAGAAATGGCTTGAAGTATGGAGAATTAAAGTAAATCAAACCAAATCGACACACGTGACATTCACAAACAAAAAACACACATGTCCACCAGTGAAAATTGGTGGGAAAAATATTCCACAAGAAGACTCGGCTAAATACCTCGGTATACACCTTGACAGAAGCCTAACATGGCAAAAACACATTAAGACAAAGAGACTTCAAATGGAACATAACAAAAGACAAATGTACTGGTTGATTGGCAGACATTCCCAACTCACACTTACAAACAAGCTATTGCTGTATAAAGCAATAATCAAACCCATTTGGACATATGGATGTCAACTGTGGGGGACAGCTAAGGACACTCATATCAGCAGTATCGACAGGTTACAAAACAAGACCCTGAGAGCAATTTTAAATGCTCCATAGTATGTACCCAACTGGGTCCTATTACAGGACTCTAAAACAATGACAGTACGCGAAGAATTGAAAAAATCAGCGAAACGTACCAAAGTAGATTAAAAAGTCACCCGAACGTACTAGCGAGGGACTTATTGACCGTAGACTACGCAAGACGTCTACAAAAATACAGACAACTTGACTTGCCAGCAAGATTCAAGGACTGACAATGGTGTTTACTTGATAAAACAAGTATGAACACTTGAACACTTATAACCTAAACACAACGCCGGGATTGAGTCGTCACTGGACAACCAACCCTCAAGACAATGTGACAACAGACGACGAGTAAGATGTCTTTAGACAGGGTACTCAAAAATATAAATAAAAAAAAAAAAAAAATTAATTACATATTTAACAGCTGATTTCAAGATGGTGGCCTAAACTCGATTCCAAAAACACTAATAATTTTCATTTATTATTTTTAAATTTTTAATGAACAAATTTTTTTTTTACTACTAATTATTATTTCGATACACTATCATCCCCTAAAAGATTCTCAGTTATTTCAAGTCCACCCTGAACATGACCCTGTGTAACTTTAATAGTTGACAGATCGTTAAACTCAATATTAACCTATACAAATATGTACATTGATATTTTAGAAAAGCCTCCCTGCTGAATTATTATAATAATCTGTTTTCCAATTTCTACAAATTTTTATCTATGGCAGAGGTGACATTATAATACAAACTTAACTCAAATATTCTGTCTAGAAACATACATAGTTGATATTTCTCGATATATGATACATACATATTTTCAGATGAATCATTTTAGAATTCATATTGTTTTGACAGGATAATTGGCTTTCTCTGTCTTTTCAGAGATAAAAATCTTAATTTTATTTCGGCTCGCTGAAGTTTAAGGTTTCTTCTCGTCGTATTGATATCGATTCTATTCATCATAAATAATAATTATTATTTAAGAAATACCAGAAACCATGTACACGTGTCATTCTGAAGGTCATCTCAACGTGTGCTTTACAGGGACTCAAGTGTATCTTTTTTCGTTCAGAAGATACTTTTTGCTTTGAATATCCCATTTCTATTGTTAATTATAAAAATGGTCTGTCAACTGCTATCGGTTTTTCCTTCTCATGGAGCAATTTCAGCGAAAAGAAGGTTTTCTTGATTATCGGAGTCCTTTGATCAATTGTATTATTATATTTTACCAAACTGCAAAATGTTTATTTAAGTGGAAATATTTTGCTCATTTCAAACCAGACTTTTGCTAGTAACCATACATTTTTTATCAAAGTTGCTTACCTTTTGTTCGATACAAAGAATATTGCCTTTTGTTGCATTCAAATAAATACGCAATATTTATTGATAAATTGGGGTTTTTCAATGAAAAATTGTAACTAATTGCGTACTAGTTTTTGTATATCTAACAATAATAAATATAATTTATGTTTTTAATAATTTTGCTTAAAATCTCTTTTGAATTACTTTTATTGCGAAGGTGTTAAATCGAACAGAGCCGCTCTATCGGTGATCTTGTGTACTTATATTTAAACAAATCGAAATAAATAATTTGCATTAACGCCTACAATTATATCTGGTAATAATTTCTTTATTAAAACTAATTTACATATATTATTTTGATACAGTATGATTAGATGTTACAATATTAAGTTTAAAGACTAACTCTCTTACTTATTTTAATACGGAGTACAATCAATGGGAAATGAAAATAATTAATACACCATCACATAATTTATGGGAATTTATTAATTTAATACATTTATGTTTACTGGGTAACAAGAATGTAAGCAATAAATACAAATATATAAAAGTTTTTTTATTGAAGAATTTAATACGTCGTATATTTATGAAAAAACGACTTAGAAAGTAATGTTTTTTTCATAAATATCAAAATTAAGAAGAATTTTAGGCTTGCAATTTACTTGCAAGCGTCTACATACAATAATATTATGTCACCTTGAACTTGCATGCATTTAAATTGCCGTACGAAAGGCACTGACAGATAAAATTGCATGCAATAATCAAGCACATGCATTCACAGTACAGTTGCAAGCATAAATTGTTTTTTTTAGTTGATATACAAAAAGTGACCACTGTTCCATCCCAATATTAATATTCTGTAATTACGCATCCTTAGATTAGTACGTAGTTGAAGCTGGTCATTAAAAAATCCACAAGCGATAACTATCAGGCTTCTTCTTGAATATATCTATATATGATATACATAGTATTTGATATTGATAATAGTTGATCTAGGTTGTATGAAAGCGTAGTATTGTAGAATAGTAAGAACAGGTATGTCCGGGCAATATGCGCCTGTCTGATCAATACAGCCTCTCTGCAACAGGTACACACTTTTCCACTGCCACTACACTATCACATTGTTGCATCTTTATATTTATTAAATTAATATTCATTAGGAAATTAGCTGGAATTTACGAAAAATATCCAGTATAACCCTATACGCACAATATTTGACGCCATAGATAATATAAACATCGCATAACATCAGTTAACTGACAAACATTATACAGCGGTACCTCGTCAAAGAATGCCTTGACACACGAATGTTTTGAGATAATTTTGAGATAATTCGAGAATTTCTACCTCGACATACGACGAAAATTTGAGATACGATTTTTTATGCGTGATAATTTTATAGATGATCGCTAGTTTTTATGGAAGGTGACTACTAGAATTTCGCGCCATTCCCTACTAGAATTTCGCGCCATTCTCTAATTCATCCATAAATGTTACTGGGGAAAAATAAAAACCTCATACTGTATACAATTTAAATGTAATTTTGAAGAGAGTGGAACAATTACAAAATGAAGAACATCTTGTAATACCATTGTAATTTTCCATTATTTATTATAAAAAATAGATAATTTTATGTATACTCATGTATATTGTATTTATATGAAAATTATAAAATATTATAATTTAAAAAAACTTGACTAAAAGAAAAATTTTAATATACGAATATACATTTTGTAAGGATTGTCATCGTTTTTATACTCTATTACTTTAATCCCACTTTTATCGTTTTGAAAGGATAAAAAATAAAGGTTCCGTGTGCAAATTAAATAGAGTGCTTGCATCCTATTATGTTTGCACTACTCCTGTTTTCAAACTATAATACTTTATAATTTTGCCTGAAAATACCATTACAAAACTTATTTTGATTATTTTGTGGATGTCTGAGGATTATCTAAAACCTTTTAAACGAGCCAGCTGAACTTTCTCCTATGCATTTTATGTAACAAGTTTACTAAATATTCCACTCATCCTAAGTGTAATGCACTAGAAAATTTTAAATCCTTCTCTTTAATGAATTTTTCATCATATACTGTATATTTTCGTATTTTCGAAAAAAAAACTATACCTAATATGTCTAATATATAATTTATCTCATGCCGATTTTATATGTGTTTAAATTGAAAAGCTTATCATTAGCTTAGAATTCATTAGAAGCTTAGAATTTCATTCAGCTCATCATTAAATATATAGGATAGACTTTATACAGTAAAAATATTATCCTGTATTAAGGAAAATACTTACATCATGGTGTGAGTTACACAGGACGGATTTAATCAGTGATAATGAATATTTTATTTATTAGAAACTAAGAAATATTTTTTTTAGTATTCAGGTATTTATTATTTAAAATATCCTACCTCCACAATATTTTTATTGATTAAAAACCTACCTGAACACATGAAAAATACATCACTTTATTAAGTAAAAATATTCCTTCAATTTTCTTCTGTTGAAATATTTATCTACAACAATGATTAGGTATAAATATTGAATCAAATAACTGTTTAACAATATCTGGTGTTGACACAATTTCAGTCTATTATATTCTTGACTGACAAGAATCTGTCCCATTAAGTCAATACGGTGTCTATAAAGTAATTTACCCTCAAATTAGATCCTCTCCTTTCAGAACCTACCGTTCAAACAATGGCCGTTTCGTATTTGAATTCACCGCAAACAATACGCATTTCTTATTATTCTAAAATAATATCCAAAGTTTCCAAAGTAGAGTGTACAAGTTGCATTTAATAGTTGCAAACAACGATCGTATTGTATTTATTCAGCCGAGAGACTTTGGAA
Organism: Agraylea sexmaculata; assembly: GCA_022606485.1. Lineage (NCBI taxonomy): Eukaryota > Metazoa > Arthropoda > Insecta > Trichoptera > Hydroptilidae > Agraylea > Agraylea sexmaculata. The sequence continues at coordinate 46,027 of JAGTTH010006818.1, read as the reverse complement.
GTTTTGCATCGCTTTTGTGTTATTTAAAATAATAAATAATTTAACCTTTGTTGTTTCACTTATACAAACACGTCTGCTAGAAATGTGACCATTGGACTATCGATTACCTTTCAGCGTCGCGACGGCTAAAAAATCTCCAATTTCACCCCGAAACACAAACCAAAAGCTCACGTAAAACATAAAAACTGAAATCTCAATTAAGCTTGGATTGGGTCTCATGCCGATGACAGAATTGTGGTTCAAATATTTAATTAGGTGACATAATCGATGTTAAGATTTTTACTAAAATATCAGTCTAGACTTTTAATCAATTTGCGTATTCGATATGAATACAATTTTCCACCCAAGTTGGCCTCTTGTATTAGAGTAGAGGTGACTTTGATGTAAATACACTGTAAAATGAAACCTATCGGGTTATATTATATAATATGTACGTACATAGTCTCATACTCTATTCAAACTGATCGTATTAAAACCTTTTATATTTCTTGTAAACAATACTGTATTATATCTTATAATTTATAAGAAAGGGAATTTAACAACCACGTTCAAACATAAATCAATCAATAACACTCCATTTCTATATAAGAAATACAATGTAATTCCATACACTTTCCATTAGGTGTGGTCTTGAAGTGTCTTTAGAATGGAAATAAACCATTTAATAATCAATCAAATTAATAATAATTGTACATCAAAATATCATTTTCATCGGTATAACTTCGGATTAGTGAACTTTACCTGTCAGTTATCTGTTTAACTATTACAGTTACGCAAGGACACGGACAGAGCGGCTCTTTCAGACTTATTAGTATTAATTAATCGTATACTACTTTATGTTATTCATTTATTATATAATTATGTCAAATAATGTTGTCTAAATCTTAACTCAATGTTTCTTTTTTCCCTCTATCTTGTAAATAAATGTATAATTGTTTACCACATAATCTAAGAAATCAAAGTAAAGCTGCATTGGAATGATTCATAGTACATTTTATTTTACTTTTTTTTAATTCGATTAGATGGTCACAATATTAAATAAATTAATAATTATATCGCTTCGCTTACTAATTTGATTTTTTTAAATTGATATACAAAAGAGAGAAGAATAATATAAAATGATTTATATGATATTTACAAGTAGACTGTTTCAAATAATAAACACCCCAGTACTGGAAATCAAGTTCTTCCAACATTTAATACAAGATTCTCTAACTTTATGTGAACGCTTTTATCTTCAATGGGGGGCAACACACCTTTTCACCCCCTTTTATATAACATCCATTGATTTTGTATTAATAATATTTGCTTGATTGACTTGTATCCGGTGAGAAACCCTTGTCTGATGTATTTACCCAGGTAGATACAATTTGACCAACAGTCTTCATCTTTTTTATAAATTACTAATAATATTAATTATATACAAACAGTGGTAAAACATTTTCACTAATTTCTTCTATCCGAGACATTTTCTCCGGTTGTTACGTTCCTTGTAAAGCTGGAAAAAAAGGTTCTACAAAAATACAATAGACTCTTTCCGACGAGTACAATCGATTCGTGTCTGAAAAAATATCATATTCTCAAATGCGCGATTTTAAATGAAAAATAATTAAACTCTGATCCAGATCTTACCATACACAAATTTAATTCAAGTACAGTATTAATCCGTCCATAATCTACACAATACACGTTATAACGAAAGATTATATATTTTCCATACGTTTTTATATGCCACTACTATAACTAGTTTTATAACTAAAATAATATACAGAGCATATAGAGCCCGGGTTCGATTCACGGCACCGGAGTCACTTGGTAGATCTAGCTTAGCAAACTAGATCTTAAGTACTCATTGCTGTGTGGTGGCCTGGGAAACCATCTCTACTATATTCTCCCGTAAAGGCCAAGGTGGCCTGGTCAACCCCTTATAAAGGGACTCAATAGGAAGACGTCACGATATATATATATATATATATATATATATATATATATATATATATATATATATATATATATATATATATATATATTTATAATTATTTATTAATAATCAAATAACATATTTTATCGAATCTGTCTTAACCCTTAATTAACTTAATAGAATCCGAAGTCATTGTAATGATTCTCTGTATTCTTTAGAGGTCTAAAAAACATTTGCTTTGTATTGATTGAATGGAAATTAATTGTTATTTGTTATTGTTATAGGATGCAGACACTGTGGAGAAACTCAACGAGGCTGGAGAGCTGAGGAGAATGCTAAAACCATACAAAGTAAGCTTCCATCTTCAATACAAATTAACCAAATAATGCTTCCGGGGTATACCTAATTAATCAATACTTTAAATTTGAATTATCCGGGATATTGAAGACGAGTTTCTTCATAAATAAGTTTTTATCGTCAGTGTAGGAATGTTATACTAGTTCAATATCTGGGCTAACAAATATACGACACTATAAATACGCGGAACTGGGTTTAAATCTCAGTTAGAAACCTTCAAGCCAAAAAAATATATTATATATTTGTATAATACAACGTAAAATTAACAAGAAATTCAAGCCTGGGGGATTTTCAATAGCATTTTTAATTTTCCCCGATCCCTAAAATACACACTTTTGAATTGAAAAACATTTTCATTAGAATCTCGATATATATTATTAATCCGTTCCAATCAAATATAATTTTTACTAGAAGAAATAAAAAAATAATACATGATCCGTTTCGAAGGCTTAATCTGCAAACGTAATTACTTAAGTAAAAAATATTTCTTTATTCCATATATTTATATTATGAGGTATTTTGTTTTTGTGTAGTCTTTTTAGAAGGTTTTTTTTTGAAAAATATATATGAAAATATTTGCGAGGTAGCATTTCATTAAATGATGTCTAGTAAAAATATCAATTCAATTTGTAAAAAAATTGGAGTTATCTATAGCGTTTGTGGGTTAAACCGTGGGTTTCTATTTGGTTCTAAAATGCAGGAGGATCATATTTCAAATAAAGGTTTTTCACTTCAGATTCACTTTATTCAATTTCAAATTCATCATTTTTCATTTCAATTTAAACGTTGTCGAGTTTCAACAAGAAGTAATAAAAATATTCTTAAAATTTTTGAATAAAGTATATTTTACAGTGTAATTTGATAAAATTACGAATTAAAAATTAATAAATAAACATAACTCACAAGAGAGTTGACACATCCACATAAAGTTGGTTGCGGATCAATAATGTATGAATCTGTCAAAATACTAGATCTTCACACTGATACTATTTTATGTATTTTAACGTTAAATATTCAATCCAATAACTTTGTTTATTTGGAATCCTTGAAGGTTTAATTCTAAATTGAATATTTAGTGTAAACGTGTAAAGTGAAAAACCTGTATCAAGATAAATATTTCAAACAGAACGTATACTGAGTATGACGTATTCAATAGCGGACATATACTGAAGTTCTACTGTTGATACTTTTCATCAGAATGAAAACTGCTTTCCTTTATAAAATGTAAATGTATTAATGAATGAATCTCAATAATATATATTTTTTTGTTTCTTTTTTATATATTTGTTTACAGTATTTAACATATTATTTTAATATGATTTCAGAGTGCAGATGCCTGTAGTACTTGCAAAGTTTGCGGCGGTTATAGACTTCTTCCATGTCAAGTGTGCTGCGGATCTAAGAAGAGTGTCCATCGTAATCATTTCACAGCTGAATTTGTAGCACTAAAATGTATGAATTGTGACGAAGTCGGTCTTGTGAAATGCGAAGCCTGTTAAATATTTGACAAATCGCAATATTGTTGTTTCATTGAGACGTATATTACAATAATAGTCAAAGCATTCCTGAGACGACACTCTACTGTAACATAACCGTCAAAAACTAAATAATATAGTGTATATTCCATCGTCTCTAGTAGTTCAGTAATCTAACTTAGCCATTAAGTACATAAGATGCATGTTGCTCATATAATTCGATTCAAGGGGGAAAATTGGAGATGGATGTATTTTTCAGGTTTCTACCGTCTCCTGTTTTCTAAGCCGGATCGCTTTAGTGTAATAAAATAGAAATTAGCAGAAACCTTCAAAGTATCGAAATAATGCATACAAACAAATCGAAGGTTCGCCAAGAAGACAAATAGCCTCGTTCATAAGTACATTCTAATTCAATTATTTACTCACCAATATAAAACACATTGTAAATTCCCCTTTTATCACACGACTTTTAATAATTCCTCCTCCATGCTGATCTAAAGAGGATCGGAGATGAGAAGAGCAGATGCTTATTTATTTGCGACATGATATTTCTTTCGCTTCTTTATATAGTAAAAGTACAAAAAAGAAGTTCGCAGAAAGAAAAAAAGCATGGCTTCTCTCACTGCCGTTCGATTGTCAAATATTAAATTTTCACGCTTAGGTGGCCAACGTTGCTTGTTTTTTAATAAAGAATCTATCGCCTGTATATTTTATTTTATACCAATATATACCTTTATTAAAAATTCTCCTTCATTAGTCATAATGATAAATAATTTGTCTTCTAAGACATATTTATTAAACACTCATGGTAGCACAATCCATAGCCTCTTTTTTACTATATTATTTCATTGTACATTTTTTAATCATACATTTTGTAAATTAAGATACTCCTGATTGTGTTTGTATTTCTTGATTATTTCTACAATAAATAAAGTGAACAATATTGTTGTTTTATTTTAATTTACTGCAAAGTTTGAAGAGATATGATTTGTTTTTAATGGTTTTTTTTAGTATTTTTACAATATTTAATTTATTTCTTTGTATGTACATATTGCTTCTATGTGAAAAGAAAAAGTGTTAAAAACAATAAATGTGAAAAAACAACAATACTACATATAGACAAAACAAGAAGGAATTATAAATTATGTAAAATATAATTAACTATAACTTTCTTTGTATCAGTATTTTGTTATAGTTTCCCTAGTCATTAAATTAAATCGTATAATATTTCGTAAATGAACAATACCCTAAAGCAATTTTCAAAAAATACTACTTAATAACTTAATTTGGGTCTCTGAGTTATGTTAGATTTATTATTTTGGTAAAGTTTAATTATAAAATAAATCTAATTTGTCCCTGAGGTCTATGATAGCATTATTTTATTTTCGTTAAGCAAACAGACTCTGTGTTGTTTGGGTTTGTAGTCTGTTGATGAGAAATTTAGACGAAAATAAATATTTTAAAACGGTTTTTCATTTGAACTGGTTTATGTTGTGATAAAGTCCATTCAGTTGTATAAAATATGGATGAGAATAACATCAACCTTCCAGTATTGAGTGACATGACCTCACTTCCATCGAACAATTTCCTCGAGGAATAATTCAATATGCTGGAATAAAAGTTTCAATAAAAATCGTATGTTTTCCAAGATAATATTTTTATTTGAATAGCTACAAAGATATGATATTATAATTCCAAGGCAACACTGACGTAGGAAGATGCAAATATAAAGGAACAGGGTCATTATGTGCAACGTGGGCGAAATTATTGAAGTATGATAATTTCTACGAAAGGTACAATTTATTACGTTCATTTATTTATTTACAGTATATATGTACAAAGCAAGGAACACCTGAGATCTTTGTACATCCTTGAGTCTTGGAGGACAATAAACGTATAATTTATAGGATCTCAAGTTTTAGTCTAACGACCGCGTGTTGTGTGTCACAACGTGAAAAATTAACAAAAAAAGTTATACCGCTTCTGCCTTTACACATTATTAATATTCTCAGGACATGTCGACCTTAAAACAAATAAACTTGAGGTATTTATATTATATTATATTAATGAAAGGATGCTGTAAATACATCGATTTGTGCTGAAAGAGTTACAGTTTCAGGGACTCGGTCTAGGTCAGCCATGACGTCATAATATACAGCCTGTCGTACAAACCTCACCTTTCATCTTTATAATAATAAAAGTATGCTCCTTGTGGAGTTTCATCACAAAATATGAGTTGGTAGGTATATTTTATTTTATAAATTCGACCTTGTTGAATGACAACTTTATATTATGTAATTTTATCTTGTTCTGTCTAGCTTATTTTCTCACTACAATTATGTTTTCGGAATGTCCTTCAACAGCAACAACAAAGTCTTTAGATACAAAATATAAATAATGAGCACATACATAATTAATTAATCAGAGGAATTGTGTGGTTAAACAACATTTTCTATGTATTTTTTTCTGTTATATTATGATACAGGTCTTATACCTGTAATACAATGTAAGCGTCATGTTGTCTGTGTGATAAACATAATATATAAATATTTTATACACAACGTGTATTTACATCTACTAAAATATTCAATAAGGTAATAGGAAATGGCTTAAACAATTAAAAATTTAAAAAAATGCCCTACCGCCCTTAATACAATATTTTTCATTAATACAAATGCAAGTTTTATATGTTGTTTGTATAAAAAGTTATACTTAATAAAAATAAAAATAAGCAAGAGATTGTGACCAATAATCCCAACTTATTTATTTAAAAAAATCATACCATATTTTAAGTGCTTTGTGAATATTATTTTGTGAAATTCTAATTCTAACTATTGCATTAAAAATATATATTTTTTCATATTAGTAACACGTATAATTTGTTTGTTAAATGAAGACATTATCAACAAATAATAGAAAACAGATCTTATAAATCTACCAGCGTAATAGCTAAGGAAATAACTGTATTGACTACAAATACTGTGGTCATGGGTTCAAATCCCGCTCAAGTAAAAATACTTTGATTTGTTCGGTTATTACTACAGGGAGATTCGTAATAATATTTAAAAATCACGATCAATCGTCGTATTCCGGGTTTACTCTGATTTCTTAGATTTTTAGTTGATTGCTCGTCGTACTTAAGTCGAGCAGAGCCGCTCTGTCGGTGACCTGTGTAACTAGTAATAGTTATGATAACCGCCAGAATTTTCAAAATCCTTCTCAACAAGTCTCCCAAGCCATATACATATAAATAAATACATATTTATAGTTTAAAGGCATAGTTATGTTCTGAAAAAATATTATATACCTCAAACTTATGACGAAAAAATTCCAGCCACTTTATTATTGTGTATGAAGTATTTACATCATCGATATATTTCAGTAATCATAATCAATCGCCACAGTTATAAAAGCTTCTTATTCAATTTACTAAAAAAAGGACACGTGATATAACAATGTGACCAAAATGTGAGAAAATGCGTCATCTATTTATTTGTCATTCACTTTTACACAATATTGTCGTCACAATCATTTTCTTTAAGACACTTCTATAAATTTTTATAATAGTAACGCGCGAATTAATTTTAAATACTTTTTTTGATAAAATGACGATATTCTAATTTTATTAAACATGTATTAGACAAACAATTGTACGAATTTCCCCATGTTGTTCCTAGTGTATTTACATTCTTTTGACGTATTTTTCAATCACCCTTTGGCTATATTTCAATAATACAGCATCTAATCTCCTCTTTTTAGGCTTAGGTGGTCGTGAGCTTGTTGAAATAAACTTTTGGTCACAAAAAATCCCGGGAAAAGAATTCCAAAGGCAGAAAATCGATCAATCTGGCAAGGCGATACTGCTCCTAAATATTAAAACTGAAAAAAAAAATATTCACAGTTTATACATACGACTATTCACATTTTACCAGAAAATGACCAACATTTTTTTTCCGAAAAAGAACTATTTTAAATGATCACTAATAGAGGTGTCTTTTTTGAAAAATAGCTGTGTAAGTATCATCAATCCTAACCTTTTCCTTTCTTCTTTTTTTCGTATTATCACCCGAAAAGAGTGATGGATTGCCACTAAACTTAATCGAGACGAGAACTGAAATTTATGGATTAAAAAGAAACACTTGTTGTGTCACCAGATTATTATCGGAAGAGAATTCATTAATTAAGCTTACGTGATCGTCATATTCCATTGATTATGTGACCGAAACGTAATTAAATAACATAATCGTAACAGCCATAAAGGTTATGTTATAACTTAACATTTTTCTATATTTATCAATTATTCGTATTGTATTTTTATCCCAATACTGATAATGGATATATAAAATTTATAACTAATAAAATTTATACAGAATAAAATGATATTGAACGCTCTACTATGTCACCTGAAAGTGTAATTTCAAGGTGAAAATGATTAACTTGTAAGAAAGTTTGTAAAATGGCATTCGACAGTTGTCAATACACATGACTTCTTCACACGGATCACTGTTACAAATTACACATAATTATCGGGTTTGTTAAAATACTGTCATTAAGAAATGATTAATAAAGTATGTTATGAACCTACATAAGAACTTTCTTCAAGTATGTATGTTACTGCGTATCATATGGAATAAAATAAAACGTATTTTCCTATAAAAAATACGTTTTCATTGTCACTTTAGGTATCTTTATAATCATAATAAATAAACTTGTTTTTTTCAAAAGATTTTTATTTCATTTGTAATTGTAATATTTTGAAGACGAATTATAAAATAAGTAAATTAAAACATACATAATACAAGATTTATAGCAATTTAAACCCTAATTTTATACAAGATAATACTTTTTTTTAAATTTAACTTAAGATAATACTTAAATTAACTAAATATACTTTAAGAGGTTTTAGACTCTAAATCTAAAATTTAGAGTATCGTAAGTATAAGTGAATAAAAATATTAAAACTATAAATAGTGCTTTAGGTATCGAATTTGGGCCACCATCTTGAAATCAACTGTAAAATACTCAATAGTGAATGTCGTATTTATATTGTGTCTGTTTAATACGTAATAAATTTTTTAACTGTTCAATTTAAAATAATGATATTTTTTCGCCTATATCTGCAATACCACCCCCTAAAAAAATATAATATATAACAAGAGGTATTTCTCAAATACACGCAGTTATAAATTATATTTCATTGTATAATATTTAAGGATCGACAAATTATTATTCAACCGCACTCCCTATAACTTAAACACAATATAAAGGTAATAAATCAAAGAACATATCTATGCGTAAAAATTAACAAATATAAAATATGATTCGTTTTAATTCCTCTACATAATTGTGTATTAATTTCAATATGTTTTTCAGGATGAATTGCATAGATACAACCGTAAATTTCAACTAAAATTTGACTTTAAATGATCTCAGAATATTGTATCGTATTTAAAAATATTATATTAATTTTAAAAATGATTTTACATTGAAAGCATTATGCATTAAAATATTACCTTGTTGAATATATAATACATATACATTGATGGTTTTCAGATCACAAATGAACCAATTAGTATCATAATAGTAAATTTCAAGCACCGCAAAAGCTTTAAAAACAATTCTGTGTGTCCTCATTAAAAGCACAATTTAAACCGACCATCATAAATCGCAACTCCAAACTCCACAGTTAAAACATCGAGTTATAAAGTATATAAATTAGCTGCTCTTGTGGGTGTACGGTCATCGGCCTTTGGTCAAATGATCGGGGAATTAATATCACCAAAATGAGGCTTTTGAATGTGAAATCGTATGAGTTCGTCGGCTTTGCTCAAAGAACGACCTTTAGATTAAATTAATCCGAAGAGCGATCGAAGAGTCGAACATTATTGTGATTCAGCAGGCTTTCAGCAATTTCTTAACCATATGTCGAATCATTTACATCATTTATGAATAATCGAGCTTACAGACGATTTCATACAAATTTCATAAATTAATATAGTATTCACGAATTTGTAAACAATGTTTGTGAATGTCGCGATAAGCTGCATCAAGAGCTTTTCAGATTCGTGGAATTTATAATTAATAATATGAAGTAAACACAAATTATCTAAATTTCATACACAAACAACACTTAATACATTGTTTATTTTACATCTCGAATCAATATGTGTTTGTATTTTTGTATATTGAATACTGAATAAATCTGGTTTGTATACATAATTCAGATCCCTTAAACAAATCACAATACCTAAATAAAAAGCCTCAATATAGAAACTGCCTTCTGATAATAAATTGATAATATTCAATTACTCTAATGCTATATTAACTTCCTGAATCAGTGCCGTATAATAAGAATAAGGCAGTAAGTATCTATCTATGACGCCACAAACATATTCAGTGTAGACTTTTATCACCTGTTTTATTTACAAGGTAATTTTACCCAAAAATATACAGCTTACTGACTTATTTTATGTTTGGTTAAGTCTAAACCACAGAATAAGGTTTATTTATGGCAAGTTTTCACTTTAAATGAAACCATTTCCAATTCAATTAAATAGAAATAGCGCTTAAAAGTATTTTAATAATCTGGAGTTCAAAATATTCATTTCATGCAATTTATAAAAGGTTTTAATTAAAATGAGTTTAAAGAGAAAAATCTCTTTAATAATCAGCTAAAAATTCTTCAGAATTTAATTTATTGTATAATGAACATGATAATCATTTTTTGTAATATTTTAAAGGCTTGAACTGATGCTTTTATTATATGATCTTTTGGCTTAGAATGTAATAAAGTCTTTTTGTTTCGACATAACAATATTCTAAATGCCTTTCTGAGGAATTCTCATATAAAATAATATTATCAACAAGTCTTTAAAGAATGTTTTTCTTCTTCTTTCCACGGGTTTATTCTCTGTCTGGTTACTTATTGTTCAACCAATTGACTACACATTTTACCTTCATATTCCGTCTTTTATTTTTCCTTTATGAGACTTACAACCATCCACAGTTCTCTATCTGTCTCAATTTTCTCTACTTTAATATTTTCAAAAAATTATATAAAATTATAAACATGATATTTTCACAGTACACATAACTTTATTGCCGTTATAAATTATATATTTCGAACAAAGCTATCAAACTCAATAAAGAAACACTGTTTTTCCAAAGCAGCGGATATTACTGACAACAAAACAAACATATCCATATGATTAATGATTTTTTGATTATATTAAATGCGTGGTGAAATATTGGCATTATTTTATGTTTAAGATATAGATTTAGAATTTATAAAATAATGACTGTGTAATCTGCTTTCAAACCAGGCTTATTCTGGGTTATCTATAACATTGATATGAAATATATATAATAATTTAAAAATAATTAACAAAATTAATCTCCTATATGATACTTAAGGCATTAATTAATTAAAATTGGTATAAATTTAAAAAAATTGTTGCTTATATTTTTTAAATGAAATACTTGTGAATTCCATTCCAGTTAAATTATTTACTACCGAAATCCTTGACATTTCAACAAAAAACAGCATCCTATTGGTTTCCTAAGCTTACTTTGGTAAAATTACTTTAAAGCAATTCTACTATTGTTTTTATGGTGTCTTTTACGTTTACGACGACAAAGCCAAGCGTAACGGATAATGGTAGGTATTTTTAAAGAACCCGAATAAAAGGCTGTCTTCACCGGTATAAGTGCGATCCGAGTAATATGCATAGATATAAATATTAGATATCGATAAATCATGTCAATTTCGTGTAAATCTATGAGACTTTGTATAAAAACTGAGCCTAATTGATAATTGATAATTCCTTGAAGCATCGGGAAACGCTAAACTCCCATCTTCATCGTGTTCGGGGTCTATTAATTAACTATCAAGGAAGTTTAGTAGTAAACACATAGTTTTGCTCATAGTTATAAACATTAGACATCGCATTGCATATAATAAAATCGTGTAAACCCGTATATTGTTGCACTCTTCTCTCCTATTCGATAAAGGCATAAGTGTGTCTCCCTCACTCGAGACGTTACTGAGTGTGACGGTGACAATACTTTGACATGTTAAAGAAGTAGTCTTTGGTAAAAACTGAGCCTAGATCTATTTGAGTCCATATGACATGTAGTAACAATGCATTTACCCATTTTACTGTGAAATATAACTGAAGATATGAAGAGATATGTTTACAGTATAATTTTTGCCAGGTAACTGATGTTTTTGGCCACTTGATCCACTTGAACTAACCACGCATTTAGCGACTTATGTTTATATCCATGGTAATATGTGATTGGTTTATAATGACAATCAGATTATTTGGACAGTCAAGTGAGTAAGGATGTTTCAGTGCACAGTGATGGCATTGAAATAGTGTAATATATTATTGTGTAAGGTTCCGGGTGATGGTAGGTCGCACGCAGCCAGGGTTAAGGTTGTGGGGCGGCAGTGGGTGGTGGGTGGTGGCGATGGGGGCGATGGGGGCGGCGCTGATGGTGGTGGGGATATTCAGCATAGAAGTAGGGTTTGAGTACTTTAGTTAGTGTATTGGCGAGAGTGAATCGTGATGGTCGCTATACAGTTACTCTCGTCTGAGGCCCCTTCAGGTCCGTCGAACACAGACCTGTTGATTTCTGTTAAACCACAACACTACAATAGGACATTCATATCATACACAGGTAATTACAATTACCTACTCACTATTAACTCCTCATCTACTTTCAAACTACCTGTAGCTACTCACTATGCTCCATAACATATATTTTTTTAAATGTATAGGAGCTCTTTATATCCACTTCAATAAAAGGCAGAATTTTTTAAGCAAGCTATCAATATATATTTACCTTATTTAATTTTTTTTAAATACTCTTTAAATATTTTTTCAACCATAACCATTTATTTATACATACGTACATTGTTAGCTAAGACGTGAGTATTTTTTTCATGTATTTATATCATTAAAAACTAGTTTTTTTTTAATTTAATCATTAAAATTCACTTAAAATTGATATTTCTATAAAACAAAGCAAAGCCTCAATATATTAATCTACAATATATTAAAATTAAGTTGATTTATAACAATTAACCTAGGATATTTTTTAGTCTTACCACATTTTTTAAGAAAATAAATTGGAATGTTTTTATTTGAGTGGGATTTTTTGTATTCTCGGCGTATCCTCAAAACAACAGAACGCTTAATTAAATTTAAATGAAAACATAATATTACCATATTCTAAGTCGCGATGATATAGTTTTTAATAAAGAATATATATTTTTAAATTATAAAATATATAATTACGGGGTCTTCGGGTTACATTCGTTTACTTAAAAAATATTATTATGGCATTTGAATTGAGTAATTAAAATAATATTTTAATATATCTTTATTTTAATATTACTGTTTAAATAAATAGACTATGAGGAGTTACCCCCGCCTAGTAACAATGATCTAGACGTAGCGTCGGCGTCGCGACGCGTCCTTTCAGTGTTGCCATGCAAAAACAAGAAAACTATTAATATTTTAAATTATCAAGACGAACATTTTAATTTTTCATTTCACTTTTCAATAGATTTTTTAAATAAAGTATAGTATAAGCATGATAATTAAATATGCTTAAGTAAAATAATATACTCTCTTCTTTACTGCAAAGTAGACAGACTAATATTGAAAAATAAATCACAAAATATTCTCTTTTGGCTAGACTGTTTTATTTTTTCTTTAATCCACATAATTTAGTGAAACAATTTTTAAATAAAATGTCGCGTAATACCGGAAGGCATCCAAAGGGATAACAATAGGTATAACGAAACTTTTACGACCAATAATTTTAGCGTCCAGAGTCAAATACATACATACATATGTTAAGATTTTAATGGGAAGCTTTGTTGGTGTAATTTCACATGTTGTTAATTTTATTCCTCATAAAAATATAATTGAATAGGTAAGTTTGCAAGAAAAAATGATGGAATAAAGTACATATGACGCGTTGAAGAGATGAAGGGCGAAGCCAAAATGTGAAGAAAAGAAATTATTTATGGAAAAAAGCGCGCCTTTACGAGGATTAAAGGAGTATATAAAAAACATTAAAAAAAAAATTCCAATGATAAATGTTATGTGTTTTGTTTAACGTTGTATTCTTCGCCTATTGTTGGCTTCGCCCTTCCTCTTTTTTAACGTCTCATATGTTTTTATAATTATTTTATTTTATTTATTTATTTTACGCTCCGAGGAGCTTTTTTTATTTTTAGAAAGGGTCTTTTTGAGAGGGTTTTTTATACACAACAACGTGATAATTGTCTGTCGGTGATCTTAACTATTACTAGTTACACAGCCCAGCGACAGAGCGGCTCTGCCCGACTTAATACTCGCCTCAGTATTTACCTTACAATCCAGGAAATCAGAGTAAACCTGGATCAAGACGATCGATCGGGATTTTATTAATATTATTCCCGATCTCCCAGTCGTAATAACCGATCAAATCAATTTAAAAATTCTTGACTTGAGCAGGATTTGAACCCATGACCACAGTATTTGTAGCCACGCTTCTTATCCCCTGAGCTATTACGCTGGTTATGTATGTATCGGTTATTACGACTCCGGGATGATTTAATAGAATCCCAATTGATCGTCTTGATCCAGGTTTACACTAATTTACTGGATGGTAAGGTAAATACCGAGGCAATTATTATGTCTTTATTAGCTTTAGTATTTGATATGAGAAATATTGAATGTGATACTGATAAGTGATAATACAGAAAAAGGGGAACATGAAAATCAGAGCCGCTCTGTCGTTGACCTGTGTAACTAGTAATAGTTAAGGTCACCGACAAACAATGACATGAGCGGTATCTGAACCCGTGATCACAGTATTTATAGCCACGTGTATTATTTAGCACCTGTTATATTTATGGGATAATGAAACACTTAAATGTTTCTCCTGCACAATTTACTTCATATGTGTACTATACGGTTATGATAGTTTATATTATTAATAGAGCTAAGTAGATTTCATCCGTTGTAGATGCTAATGCAGAGATCTATTTTTATCTCATGGGTATAAATGATGCAAACAAGTGGTGAAGGCTGTAGAAGCAGCTTCAGATCCGGGTACAGGTCACTGTCAATCGATCCACATCTCGTACAAGGGTGCAAGGCCAGGTCTTGGCCATCCACTCTCATTCACCCACAACTGTTGCTCCATTCACCCCATCATGCTAGCTTCATTAATAAATCAACCACTATTTATCCCCAGCTCTCTTTTACTCTCATCGTGCTACATTTAGAACCATTTTAATATGTAATTGTTCCATACAAGGAACATTCACATTCACTAACAACACTGACGCCTTCCCTCATAAGGGTAAGGGTGGTTGTTCCACCGTGGCCTTTACAGTAGTATATAGTAGATGTGGTTTCCCCCTATAGAAATTAGTCCTTCAGATCTAGTACAGTATCGAACAGATAATTTGAAACAAGATGATAATTTTTTATAAAAAAAAATATTTGTCATTATTTTGAACAATTATCATCGGCAAACAAAACTGTTTTCCAATCTTCTGCTGTCAAATTTTCATATTTTTTTGCCCACGTAAGTCTCTTGGTCTTCATTGCCTCCGTAATTCATACATGTTTTAAAGATGAAAGGATGCTGTCAACCTGCAGAAACCTAGTAGAATCAATGCCAAAGAGAGTAAAACTGTTAGTCGAGGCCAAGGGAGGTCATTTAAAATATTAATTCCCAATATTGTGTTAGTTTTTTAGATTATTGTTCAAAATAATGACAAATAAAAAAAATTATAAAAAATTTCATCTTGTTTCAATTAATCTGTTCGATACTGTAGATCTACCAAGTGACACCAGTGGACACCGTTTTTTTTTCTAGCGCCGTGGATCGAACTCGGGAATCTCATTCACGTATTATTCAAACTAACCACTGGGCCACAAAGTCTCTCACGACCCAACGACACTTATTTCAACGCAATTGAAATATAAAAAAATACATTTTGATAGTCTCTTTTGCATTCGCGGCATATACTACATATTTTGATTCAAAGGCGAATTTATTTCTATGTTAAATAATAATAGGAATCCCAATTACAATATATAATACACTAAATTGAAGTTTAAATTAAAATAAAATACCACATTATATAATTCCACACACCTGGTGCGGGAATCGAACCTGTGGACAGTATATTTTTGACTAACAAATCATCATTGAGAGTTTTTTTATTACTATATTTTATTGATAGGTTTGTTTCTCTATTTATCTCCTATGTTTGTAATCTTATTAATTCTTTAAATGTTTACTTATAGTCATTATATATTACTTATTTACTGTAACTTGTTTAATTTTCTTTATCAAATAATATTATTAGTTCTAAACACAACATTTAATACACGATTAAAATGAAATAACTCATTATTAGTATGTACCACACGCCTGGAATCGAACCGCTTTGGTATACCGGTCAAAGGTTTAAGAAAAAAAGGAATTTAGCTATGTTAAATGAAAAGTTATCTTGAGAAACAAATTACTATTGACTTTAAATAGGCCTTGTTAGCTTAGTGGTAAGACTATTTGGCCAATATCCGAGAGACACTGGTTCAATTCCATCACCAGGTGTACTGTATTATGAGGTATTTCATTTTCAGGACTATTCCAAATTAAAACACTTAAATTGAGTGAGTTTTTATATTATATTTATTAAATTTTAATCTAATAAATGCATAACATGATTTTAAATTGATTTATCAGCTAATTGCGACGTGGTCCGGGTTAATATTATTTAATATCCAATCCGATTATTAAAATAGTAAAAACTCCCTGAAGCGTATTTCTAATGGACTTTTTAAATAAATTTAAAATAGGCAAATTTTCTGTTCATATAAAAATCTGATTTCTTCGTCAGGGATAACACAGGGATGTTTAAAATTCTTAAAGCATTTTGGCCGAAGTTGTCATGGCCGAAGAAAGACGCTCTTCTTTCAAAGTCTCAATATTTTTTATTTATATCGTTATTCTCTTCCGATGACGTCACTTTTAAATAAAATATTATACAAGATTGAAGCAGTTTCTACTATATGCATTCTTAAGAGGAAAATATAATGTACCCGAGCATGAAAAGTCTACATTCCGACAGTTTAATAAGAAGACTTCATACGGCGTGCTTTTTAAAAATATATAATGTAATATGAAATTTTAATGTAAGGTGAGATTCCACATTTTTTCTTTGACGTTTAGAGTATGTACTTGGATATTCGAGATTTATCATATAATGTATTTTTTGTGAACAAAATTCTGAAGAATACATTAAGCTCTCATTTTTGTAATTTGATCAGTATCAAGCTTTTAATCTACTACTAACTTTGGAATTAAATTTTTAATTAACAAGAACGGTTATATTTATGATGAAAGAATTACAGTTATTACGTATTATTTATATTTCACATCCATTTCGTTTGTGATACCAACAAACAAACAAACAAACGGACGGACAGAGTGTAGATGGCGGAAAAAGAGAAAAATTCATTTATAAACAAGACTCAAAGATGAAAAACAAATCCGAATACGAACATAAAGATGAAGGAAAGAATGAGGAACCTTGGAGTTGTTCTTTGGTCGTGCATATCCTGTAAATGCTGAAGGCTTTTAATTGTCAGCTTTTCCTTTGTAATGATACACCACATTCTAAATTAAAGACCTCCTTTACAATGAGATTCTTCCAATAGATACTATTTACAATACGACTGAAATGGGAGTTTTTCCCTCTCATCATACAAATGAAATCTTTGAAGAGCTTTTGTTCTGCTGAAAATCAATACTTATACAGAGTGGACTTTTTAATCAGTAAAAATATTTTAAATGGATGTGAAAATTCAAAATACAAAATACGGGTGGGGCCCGCTTCCATTTTTTTGTTATGGAATATTTAGATCAGTTCTGTCTCAACCAATCGCATAATATACCCCAATTTTAAAACAAGAACGAGCAGAAATATTGACGAAACTGATCTAAACGTCACATAACCAAGATGGTGCGTAATAAAAATTGTCTGTTGATGTCCTTATAGGAGAACAGTTTTAAAATTGACGGGCAAACTTAAATTGTAGAACTAATGATAATAGAATACCATTTGAGTACGATGCCAGTATAACACGTTTAAAAATTGTTATAATTTATTTAATACAAGTTTTCACTGCAAATTAAATCTTTTTCATTTAAAAATTATACCATTTTCACATGAAGTTCATCCATTCACATTTTCAAGTCCGTGAAAATGCGTTCCGTTGAATAAATGTTTATTTTAATCAAAAGACCTGTATTTATTCACACTATATCTATGCCAATATATTTTTAAAAAGCTTGTTGTTATTAATGAAAATATATAAATCTACAATATACAGGTGAGGTTAATCGAATTACCTAAAGTTATGTAATAAAATGAAATATTTTAACTGAATATAATATTGGTTAAATCAAAATCCTACTCACAATCCGATCGGATCAAATCCTTTGAAGTTTACCGTCAGCTTTTCTCTGACTCTGACATTTTTAAATTGAAAATGAACTTAGTATTTCTGATAGTTAAGTTAGCGTTAAATAAGATCGACGTTATTAGCACATAAAAATATTGTACAACGAAGAACTCGTTAACTTAAAGTACGCTTCAACATACACGTTTCAATAAGTTCAATTCATATCTGAAAGGTAGAAATGCACAATACCCTTGACCTAAAATATTTGCATTTATACTATGTGTTTAATTATACACTGAAAAATATTATGGAAGGTTCCATCTCGATAAATTAAAATCCAGTTCAGGCGTAAATAAAAAGTTGATGTAACTTGAACTACAAAACAGTCGGCGCAATGCTCAAAGCTTTGAAATGGTACCATTTTGAAATTTTAATAATGAAATTCCATGCGATATATTGGAGTTTCATGTTAATAACAAACAAACAACATATTAAAATTTCCTAAAATAATTCAATTTGTTCCACAAATATTTGTATACGAATTAATTTGTTATCCTCGATGTTGAAAAAAGTGAACAATATTTACAAAATATCAACAACCCATTATTTAACCCTATATGAATTCCAAGTACCCACTAGTTTAATTTTAATAATAATATATACCAAAGAAATAGTAATCGATAAAAATATTTTTCAGCCGTCTCTTTCTATACGAGCAATATTATATTATTTTACAGATCAAAGACTATCATTTTCTTTCAGCGTCTTTATATTTTCTATCCCATATTTTGGGGACTAGTAATTTACAATTAAAAGTTCAATTAACAAATCGTCGTTATTTTTTTGAAGCGGGCACACCTTTTCTATTAACACTCTTGTGTTAATCATAGTTTAAAAAATAAATAATATATTTTTAGCAAGCATATAAATGCTGAATAATTTACAAATTTAGATAAAATTTGAGTGCTTATAATAATTATAAAAAAGATTCATCCAAAGAATTCAATTGAAAAATAATTCAATTTGAAGTTTCTTGTTTAATGAAATGTTATTATTTCGTAATTACCACACCATATGTGAGGTTTTTCATTTTTCACTATTATTTCAATTTAATACACTGAAGTGTATGTTTATTAATTTATTGATGTATAACTATTTAAAAAAAAAATCTTTTCATATTTTATTAATTGTTACCAGGTTTTGGCAAATTAATACAAATGCCTTAATTGGGAGAAATTACATATTAAATAAATAAAATCTAGATATTTTTTGTCACCCAAAGTTATCTTTGTGTTACAGTGAATCTGTAATATGAATAAAAATATCAAGTGTTCGTTAAGCATGTAAATAATAATTCGATCCAAGTAAGAGCATGTTAAACTTAAAAATAATAATAAAATCTAGATATTTTTTGTCACCCAAAGTTATCTTTGTGTTACAATGAATCTGTAATATGAATAAAAATATCAAGTGTTCGTTAAGCATGTAAATAATAATTTGATCCAAGTAAGAGCATGTTAAACTTAAAAATAATAATAAAATCTAGATATTTTTTTGTCACCTAATGTTATCTTTGTGTTACAGTGAATCTGTAATTTTTTTATTGTACAATTTCTTTATTAAATATAATTTGCGTACAATGTTTTGATACATTATGATTAGATGTTACAATATTAAGTTTATAGACTTAGTCTTTTACTTATTTTAATACGGAGTATAATCAATTGATATTTAAAATAATTAAAAAGTCATAACATAATTTATGGGGAAAAAATACAAAAACCCACTTGTAGAACTACTAAAATATATATAAATATTATACATAATAAATAATAATAGTAATAAAATAAAATAAACTTAGAATTACAAAAACATATACTTAATACTTTATAAATAAAACAAAAATAAAGTGAAACACGAATATAGTAAAATCATTAATAATCTGTAATATGAATAAAAATGTCAAGTATTAAAAAATGTCAAGTATTCGTTAAGCATGTAAATAATAAGTCGATCCAAGTTAGAGCATGTTAAACATAAAAATATGATAACCTATTAAGATGGTGCTTTATTTCCGAGAAAATTTATTCTTACTGATATACAGATTTGATTTGAAATATATATTAAATGTATAATAGTAGGTTGTGTCGTATTTAGTAACCTGAAGGCTGTCAAATATTTCCGACTGGTCTGACATGCCGGATCTTCCGCTAGTCACTCACAAATACTGCATAATGCTCTTTTATATACTTTTATATTCTATAAATATATCAGCTTTTTCAAATTATTAAACACCTCTTACGAGTTGAGCTTTCACTGAGGAAATTGAACATTGCCTTATCTAAATCGAAATCCAAAATGTCCATCATCAAAATCCACTTATTCATATGTATTTTTTTTGTCTATTATATAAACTATATACAGGTAAAAAACATTCAATAAATAAAACGCTTTTATTATAATCAACTACAAATATCATTATTCACATTTACAACTCCATAATATTTTTTTATTGCTTGTTAGAATAAATTTGAGCTCTTTATCTTCATTACATAAAAATTAAGCGTACCTGAACTCATTGTTGAAAATACATATACAGGGTGTACTTACACTAACTGAGAATATTTTAAGGGGTGGTAGGGTATCGTAAGAATAAAATATTAATTAATATTAAAAAATATACGTAACAGTCAATACTGAGTACTCCAAGATGGTGGTTCATTCCAAGATAATGGCCCAAACTCGATTACAAAAGAACTATTAATATTATTAATTATTTTTTAATTTTTTACCCCCCTAAAATATTATCAGTTAATTAGAGTCCATCCTGTATAGGTAAATACATAACTTTACACCATTTTTTATACATTTATATAATTAAATCAGAAATTGTTAAAAACGTGTAAATTTTTGGAGATGAAATAAAATTATGACCAAATCATTAAATGAACAATACAATAATATATATTAAATATATTTAACATTTTACGAAAAATAATTTAATAACTGCGCTATAACCAAAATATTTTTAACAATATTTTTTGTGGGTAAGCTTCGTTTTATAGTTGTTTATTATAGTTAAAAGAATTTTTTTATGGAATTTAAGTTCAAGTGAGAAGTCAGATATAAATCTAAACTATTGAATAATAATTATATAAAATAAAGAATTATTAGGACATCTTGCCTTCACCGGTAGTTCTCCCTAATGAAATTGGCTCATTAATTAACTTGTTGACCTTTGAAAAACCTTCCCTTTAGATGTTTAACCCTCCAATAAAGAAGATCATTAATTACATTTATAAAAGAATAATCAGAATATTCGACTAATGAGAATCAATTCAAGGCTATATTTTTAATCTCATTTAGGACAATAATATAATTATAATTTTAAATGTTTATTTTACGCTTAAGCTGGATGTCACATAGAAGAGAGGGTTTACTCCATTTCACTAACACAAATTTATGTCTTCACCTTAATGAAACCTCAAGCCACAATCAAAAGTATCCTTCTCGGCAATATTTTAATCCAGCTCGTGCTATAAAACAATTAAAAAACTACAATTATATTGTGTATTAACATACCTAAATATTAATACATAACTAGGATTAAGCAGAACGTGTAAAATCACCTCAATACAACAAAGCCTATTAAATTATGTACGTGCCTCGTTTGTGAACTATTATCACATTAAAGCCATCCATGGTACATTATTTCGCTTTCTAATCAGAGAATTTAACAAATTATAAATGAGTTGTAAACGATCTTTACTCTAATTACTCTATGTTTTTTTTAGATTAATAGGATTTATTGTGTTATTGATCTTTGAGCGTATATATCTGAAGGTATTTATTAAATGTATATGACATTACATACTTCAAATTTTATAAAGTGAACTGAAATTTCAGCATAAGTAGTCCTTCAGTATAAATCTTTGTTTTAAAGAATGGTTAATTATTTCTATAAATTCATTCATAGGTTTATAGTATTAGCATTGAACTGCTATATGTATCTTCCCATAAAAAGAAGGATAATACTCCAAAAAATGATATTTCACTATTACAATATATGTATATGCCATTTTATTCTATTATAATTAACATCTTTAAAAAAATATGTTTTCATATAATAACATCTTCATTAATAAGCGTCAGAACTTGTGTTACTGATTTTATCGATGAGTAAGTAAAACTCCTAAAAGTTTTTACTGAGTAGAACGACTAATTAATAAAACCATTGAAACAACGTAAAAAATATTAAATAAAAAATCTTTTATAATAATTAATTAATAAAGAACCCTTTTCATCCTACTTTTAATTATATATCTGTTAAAGACCAAACCCTTGATAATAAATTATTTACCATATGCCTCGTCCATTACAAATTAAACTATGCTTACTCCTAAAACAATACACTAAATTATCCTGAACTAATTGTTATACGTAAATCACGTATAATAAATTAAGGCTAGCCTGTATAAAATAAATCCGGCTAGTGAATATTAAATGTAATCTTTGACACGCCTATACATAATTATATAATACAACCCATTTTGCTCAACTTCAAATACAATACGAATGTATACAATAAAGGGGATTAATTCCGGTGTAAATATATATATATATATATATATATATATACAAAAGCTCTTTGTAAAGTGGCAAGCATTTCTTACTATTATTACACTGTCAGTGTATTAGATTTCATAGATAGTACATACATTTCACAAATTTAATACAAGTTAAAAGATTTATTACCAGATTGGATTGCTTTATGCATAAGTTTTTAAAACAATATATTAAAATATATCTGCACAATATAATCTATTTAAAAAGAAATAATATCAGATAAAATGAAGTATGCTTATATTCTTCAAATATTTTTTTTTAAATATTTATACGTTTTTTAGTTTTTTAGTAGAAATTATTAGGAATCTAATGTGTAGATGATTTATTTAACTATTATAGTTTCTCAGTGTACTAAGAGGGTGTTTTTTACTTAATAACCACCTCAATACACCTTTAACATCCTATTCAGGAAATCAGAGTAAACCTGGCTCTAGCCCTAAACTTATCTAGATGATCTGAGTTTTTTTAATATTAGTTTTGGTCATTAGTACAAGCTGATTGGTATTTTTATTTCTAGTAAAACTTGAAATCTAAAATCATATATAACGAAGCTTTTACCTGGTAATATTTATTTTAATATATTTATTTTGTATACTTAATACCCAGTAAGTATTAACAGAAGACAATTAAAATTTCGTATCCATTTATTTCCGTAAATTTTCGATGCTTAAAACAAATCAGGACCAAACTATTAATTTTATAACAAAAAAATAAATTTGTAAATTAAATAATCTATGAAAATGTCAGGAACTTATGTACTGTGAATAAAAAATACAAATAGCAACGCGTCTTTATGGTCGGTTTTATTCAAACCAAAAAAAATATCTTCACTTAACCATCTTACGAAGGTTTTCTGAAGATTCTCGTTTCCTTTTCTTGAGACTAGATAAAATTTGTAAATGGAGTATCTCAAAGGGAAAATCAGTTAATTAGAGGTTCTCTCTGAAAGCCTTGTCGAGAAATGTCTTTTTATTTATTTTCCATCTATAATATTTTCTTATCGATCACGAATGTACCAAAATATATATTATGTATGAAATAAAGCAAACCTTCAATGTTTTGTTTATATAAGGGTTGTCACATTACAGACACACTTTTGACAAAATCTCATTTTATGAGAAAAAATGTTATCTTATAACGAAATACGTATATCAGTATCTAAGACATGTGAAAGTAAATAAAAACACTACAAATTCTGTCTGTGTTTGAATTTTACATAAAAATGAATAATTCCTAGTGATATTACGGAAAATAAACAAATTATTCAAAAGCGATGTTGGAGTTATATGTAATTCGCAAAGGTAATTTAAAATATGTTAATAAATAATTACAAAATACGTAATGGCTTTTCTAGGCTTTCCAAATGGAAAAAGTTTAGCTGATTGTTAGTTAAGCATTGGAAATAAATTTAAAAAAAAGGATTTTAGGTTGGTACAGAAAAATATTTCCTACACAAGGTCGCCAAACAAAAAGCTCTATCGTATTTAAATATTCACCTTTCAACAACCAGGAAAAGACAATAAATCCGTTTCAAGAGAAATATACTTGATGAACTCTTACAATTTTCAATTAAAAATTCTTGTTACACGACTTTTAATATCAATTAACATAGCACTTATGTTCCCTCATGGATGAAAATTCATTTTCCAACGAACATAGTTGCAGTTTTATAGATCTTCCATCTCGGGCGGGGCTATTTGTAATGAAAAAGTTTAATAATATGAATTTTATCGTTCAATTTACAACTTTGAAACAGTTTTAATGGAGTCAAAGTGTCGACCAGTACTTGTGATACACATTGGATGAATCCACAAGTGGCTGCCATCAAATACTAATTGCTCTGGCAGATTTCATCAACCGTATCTCATCACTAACTTTAACTCGTCGCTTAAACGAGAAGTTAAAATAGTATAAAATAGCATTTTGCTATTTTTAACATATAAATCTGAAAGACAAAGTTGCAGTATTAATTCAAATATTGTGATACCCATTAAAAGGCTTAGAATAAGGCTGTTATTGTATAATCAAATAAACAAACAATAAAATATCATTATAGGTAATTATAGAGTCAAATAGTTTAATGACGTTGTTAACTTAGCCGTGGAAGTTTGTGAGTGTATTGTTAAATAAATACCGATAGCTTTCTGTCAATGTATTAGTGCGACATTGGTCACAGCTTGAGTGTGTGCGTGTTTATACATACATGGACTAATACACTCACAAACTTCCACGACTAGACTAACGACACTATACACGAATAAAGATAATAAAAACATACTATAAATTATATTATGATTAGTGTAAATTCAAGTAAAACCAATTAATTATTCATCACCGTAATTTTGTAATTAATCTTTTTGGATTACGTTGCTTAGTAGCTTTTTCTTGAATTAAAAGGATTGCGGGCTCTCATTTTGTTTGCTGATGTGGAATTAATTTGGAATTGGTTTCCGCTCAAAGATTAATCCATATAACATATGATAATTATATTAAAATGTGTAATAATGAAATTATATGTTTCATGATATGTTGTCCAAGATGTGTGGACTTAGTAAACTTTGTACGTATTCTAGGAAGTTTTCAATTTGCATTAACTCAAGTACTCAAGTTATTATCATAACAATGGTTTCAGTTCCTATTAAACTATTCGCTGAAACGTTTATTACATAAGATATACATATTGCCAGAAAATAATTGATCAAATTTTTTATTAATAATCTATATAATAAATATTCGAAGATTCTTTAAAATATTTGAAGTTCAATTGAAGACATGTTAAAACTATTTCGTCTAGTCCAAAATTTCTTAATTTATTATGTGATAGGGTTTATTTTCGTGCCTATACAAAATGGTTTTATTGTAGTGGCACGTGTTTTGTTGAATATTTGAGTTATTTTTCATATACTGTCAATCCACCAATAAAGTCAACACAAACATATTAGAATATTTTGAACAATACGCAATAATATTACAACAAGCACGTGTCGATGTTTTTCTGAAAAATACTATCACGAAATACTATGGTCTGTAACGAGAATTATTGAATACACATTTTGAAATGCAAACTGACTATGTTGTTTATTTAAGAACTACTCATTTTCATAAAAGCACGTTCCGAATGTTTACCGGAGCTTTAAAATTGGCGTGTATAATTTCTTTGTCCTTTGTATGAAATTTTCATCCGAATAATCTTTGGGGGTTTTCCGTTCGATGATCCCACAAAGGGATTAACTCTGCGCATGTAAATAATTAACGTGAATGTATTTGACATCGATCAAGAACCTTTTTCGTAATTAAACTGAAGAGTTGGGTGAAATTGTACACACCTGAGTGAAATAAATTCCCTGACCTTGCTCGGAAAACTTCAACGTCGATTCCCAGGTGAATGAAATATGCAAGAATCCATAGACGCTTAACTTCTTTGCGTATGGAATGTCATTCATCTTGACAGACTCATTGTGGTATTGAAATATATAGAAATCGTTGAACTCAAATAATATTATCGTCAAGCAGTGTGGTTTCCAACTTAATATCACTTTGAGAGAATAATGACAAATGTCAATCAAGAACTTTTGACATTATACATACATATAAATATGTCTATTCACATATCCAAAAACGTGTAAAATTAATTCATTGGTTAGTGTTTCTTTATAAAAAAAATATGTAGTGTGAATGACCTGGGAAAGTACTTTTTCCATAAAATTTTACTGTTACTCTATAATTTACATAGAAGAAAGACACACAGTAAGAGAATTATTATATATCATGAATGAATGTTTTAAATAAATTATGCAATTCTAACAAGAAGACATACCACTTAAAACAAAGATAATTTATTTTATTCAATTTCGGAATGACAATATTTCAGTAAATAAAAACAAAACGCATATTTCTTATAAATTTATGAAACGTTTTCTATAAATATTTTTTTTTAATTAAACAATAATGATCTTACCTTAATTTATTTAATGTAAAATATCGGGCCTGGGTCAAGAAAAAGGAATAAATATAATAAAAACGAGAGAACTTACTTACTTACAGGCCTTAGTTTTAAAAGACGGATTTTTTATAACTGACACAATTGCTAAACGTTTGATTTTTTATTATTTTATCATATAGTTTTATTGCAATTCGTATTGAATTTTAGTTATTTATTTATAATGCAAACAATGATAAAAAATAATGTAATACAGTTTTCACTATTTACATCTGTATATGAAAATTATTTTTTGGGTGACTTTTACCATTATTTTAAAATCCGACTTACAAAATTAATGTCTAAATAGATGTTTCAATGTCTATATATTTAGATGTTTAGATATTAATTTTTAATTTGAATTTTTACAATCATTAAAATGTATACACTTGTTCTCAAAAACATTAAGGGAACGCATTTTCCTTCTCTCAATATTTAATTACGCTAATTACTTGTTTGGGAGAATTTACAATATAATACCTGAAAGAATTAAATAATAACTTTATGTTATTTAAGCTACAAACGTAATAAAATCTGTTTTCTAAGACAATCTCCCCGTACATACCCTCGGGCAATAGATCTGAAGAAATGTCCAACAAAGAAATATAATCAAAGACTTAATAGAAAAATTGAAATCTCATCCCTCTTTATTCGAGCAAAACTAAGCTTATATTTTACTCAAGGTTAATATAATATTTATATTATTTCAAGGGTAAATTCTGTTTTTCTTATATGCTCGAACGTTATCGATTCTTGGTACAGCGTTTTCAAACAACGGGTGCTTGGAAATTTTTGAACATCATATTATTCATATATTAATTCATCACGAATAAAGGGATTTGCGATATTATGTTATTTATTATTTATATATATATACATTCGTTTTTTGGGGTTATGTTTTTTAATGTTTATACAAATGGGTCGGTTTTATTATTTTTAATATTTTAATTTCAGCTGTAAACTGGTATATCTGGATAATATTACAAGTAGTTGGAAGCGTGTCGTTGGTGGCAATGGCAGTCGTACTTCTAGCAACTGTTGGATATCATTGTGTCAATACTTGGAGGTGGATTCGAGGAAGGTAATTACTAAATTATATCCTAAAAATTACATAAGTATTAGAAAAAATTCGACATTTATCCGGTAATTTTTTTCCTAAAAAAGTGACTAAAAATTATGTTGTATGTACATGAAAAAATCCATTTCACTATAACAGAACATCTATTAAAATCAGCAACATTTTATTCCAATTTGCTATTTTATATATTATATCCTTATATTATATTATTGATGAATTAATAATAAAGGACAATGGGCATTTTGGTACCCATCTCAACATCTATTTAGTTAAGATCTAGTCAAATGGACCATTTTACTACTTTACCTATAATTTCTTTTTCGAAGTAAAATAATTAGTTAGTATCATATACAGGTTGTTTTTTATTTAACTTATAATATTTGAAGGAGTGGTAAGATATCATATCAGGATAAATATTTGGTGGCCCAAGCTTGATTCCGAAATCACTATTAATATTTTTAATTTTCTAATAATAATATATGTTTAACTTATTCTTGCGATAGCCTACCACCCCTAAAAGATTATCAGTTAATTTAAGTCCACCCTGTATATTGGAAGAGGTAACAGATTCCTTTTGAAATTCTTGTTTTACATATTTTGAGATAGCCTGTAGTTGTAATTATTATAGTAATTTAACATATGTGAAGAATCTTACAGACCGCATTTATAATACATTTTTTATTCCAGTCTTTTAGTAAATAGGTCGAGAAGATCTTCAGAAGATAGCAATTGTGACGCTTTATCCAAGCAAACGGCGATTAGGATAAGTCATTCTTTGCCGGATTTGCAAACAGAACCACTCAAGCAGGAATACGTCCAGGAACATAAAGATGTTAAAAAGGTATCTACTGTAAAAAAAATACTATTTTTTTTTGAGTATTTAAGACTTAATCCTTTTGTGAAGCCAATCCGTTAAAACGATTGTCCCCTGTTTTACTCACGGTTAATCCAATTCTCATCCTTAAGGAAGCTTAATACTTTTTCAGTTTGTCCATCAAATAACTTAATCGGCTCAAAAAACAATACATTAGTTTATAATATCCCCTATTTTAATTATCGTACAATAAAATATTAATTATATTTTTACTTTTATCTCAATTAGCAGGTACTTAGGCAAACAACCCTTCCGATTGTCCCAACAAGGCATCAAACTTTTCAAAGACAATTATCCCATAGATTGGATTTGCCTAATATTCAATTTAGCATCTGCAGTCTAGAAAGAGCCGATTCGTCTATAGGACTCATTAAAGTAAGTAATTGATTTTAATATACAAAATATATATAATACGCACCAATGAACCCGCAAAAATACAAACCATAATTGAAATTTGAACCGGTATTGTAATATCGATATCAAATTGCCTTTTATTATGTAATAAAAAGTATATTGTTTATTTTTTAACAAATTATTTGTTGGATAAAATTTACTAAATGAACCAATTAAGTATTAATTAGGTTGGTCCGTTTCCGCAATTTACTCGAAATATAATAAACATAATGCCGATCATCAATCATAATAACTCCCTTCCCTTTCATATCAAGAGAAAAGTCTGCTTTGTCATAATTTATCCGTAGCAATGAACTTAAAAGACGTGAAAATCGTGGGAAAGGTTTCGTATGACAGCCGCTTGGGGCGCTGCTCTTACCGCTCGTACTTTTTATCTTGTCAATCTTTCTAATAGCTTTACACCGTCTTTCACTTAATATGGTCGTTAAAAGTCGCTTGATATATATTTAAAGATAAATAATATGTCACTATGTAAACAATTTACATTTAGGATTTTTTTGTAAGAATATTTTTGCTCTCGAGTATCGGATTATAGCAGGTGGCCACAACCTATGTATAATATGCGCATGACACTTCTATTGATATAAATTCATTATAGAATCGCAAAAGTAGCATGTATTTGGTTTTACAAACATGTTGATTCAGTATTTCTCTTATATTCAGGATGATTTCTATCAACAATATTTTATGTAAAAATCTATAAAATACAAATGTATGTATGAAAACAACACGCATGACACACAAGGAAAATATTGAGTAGAATCGAGCTGCCCTGTGTAACAAGTAATAGATCAGATCATCGAAAAAAGTATATAAAAAGCTATATATAAATAGATCAGATCATCGAAAAAAGTATATAAAAAGCTATATATAAATATACTATATATATATATATATATATATATATATATATAGTTATATATATATATATATATATATATATAGTATATATATATATATATATATATATATATATATATATATATATATATATATATATATATATATATATATATATATATATATATATATATATATATATATATATATATATATATATATATATATATATATATATATATATATATATATATGTATATATATATATATATTGATTTATAGATTGATCCGTTCTACACCAAAAATACATTTAATATATAAAATGTCATCAAAGAAAAATCAAGCATAGGTCTTCTTTTTATATACCATATTTTTTTATTAATTTTGAACATACCTGCTCCGAATAGGGTATTATTGATTGGTGGCTTTATTTGAATAATATTATTAATGTCTGTGAAGTGTATTAGCCATGAAATAGGTCTGGCTTCAGCGAAGTACATACTCCAAGTGTCCTTGAACCTTCTTTGATATCCTTGTAGCAACAAACGGTCGGGTTGCCTGGCAACCAGAACAAGGGCATCCTTCATAAACTGGAATATTCCACCCCATTTAAATTATTTTATATATTATGTAAACTAAATTTCAGTGAAATAGACGCTTGTGCCCTCTGTTTACTTAAAAAACATTTATTAGGAAATTAATATTCAATAATCTAAGAATATATACAAAAGAGGAAAGATCTAATATACATGCCTTCCAGTATAAACCAGGTGATTTATTTTTCAGGCAGGTATATAAAAATAACTACAACACTTCATTGATATAGAAATTAATTTATTAATTGATTGAAAATAGATTCAGAAACATCATAAAACTAAATAATAGTAGCATATAAATAATATTTTTTTATTCATTAATAAGAGGGTCTTTTTGAGAGGGTTTTTTAAACACAAAAACGTACTATTACTAGTTATACAGGTCAGCCACCAACCTAATAATTAGTATTTACCTTACAATACAGGAAATCAGAGTAAACACCGATCAAATAAATTTGAAATATTTTGACATGAGCGGAATTTGAACCCATGACTACAGTATTTGTAGCCACACGTCTTTCTCCTGAGCTATTACGCTGGTATAATAATATATTTAAATATAAATAGTATATTTAGAATTACCCAAATTTGCTGGAGAATACTGGATAAATTCTTATAAAATAAGGATCCTATAAAATAAATGAAAATGAGAGACTTGTAAAGTTGATTCTACACATTTCTAGAGGATTATTTAATTATACTTTTGATAATTTCGTCTGGGATTATGTGACAATTTATGGGGATCGAGGACACCCACGGTAACTTTTAAATAAATCATACCCAAATAACAAAATTTATAACTAAAATGTATGCTAAAACATTTTTTTTTCTGAAAATGACTTATCACAATTTATTTTTATTCATACCATATGGATTATGTACACCCACCGTTTAAAGAAATTGTAGTATTGTTGAAATTATCATAAAAATAAACTACCAACTGAGTGTTTTTGACACATGAGAATAAAATATTCAAGGGTAGGTTTACTACAAAGTCTTTTGAGCATATTATCTGTCAGTTGCCAGATTAGCCGCGCCACATTACAAACGATTATAATGATGAATCTTGTAGAAGGCCAGGTTGTGGCCAAAGAGCAATAACTGTGTGGTAATGTACTAAAGTTAGTCGTGTGTATTTGAATAATATATAACTTGATAGTAAAGATGGTGTTAGTAGGTGAATATGGCAACCGCCCACGCGCCGAGACAACTTTGCGTGGGTGTTTCATCGTAATACAAACCTTAAAATACAACAACCGCCCCTAAAAGCCACCCTGGGCTAATTTTCCATTTTACGTTTCGTCGAATTTTTCTTTTGAAGTACAAAATCATCCCCGCGGACGAACTCAATGAATAAACAAATTCATAACAGAGGCGCTTGTAAAAATTTAACGAATTTGTAAACTATGGATTCAATCGACACATTTTTTCAAAAAAAATATTTAAACATACTTTAATTGAATGCTTATTATTCATTTCACATACTACATTAAGATATTTTTACATATAAATGTGATGTTTTCTTCACCGCAAATATGCAAAAGCACTTATATGCATAATAAATTTATCTACAGTGTTTATTTTAATTTACAATATTTTTAAATTACCCGTTTTAATATGAAAACATTCTCTACGTCGTATTTTAATAAAATAAGTGCTTTTTCATTGTTTTAAGAACCTGTTGCCAACTCAGTGAAATATTCTTAATAATTAATTTAGTATATCTATGGATAGTCTATTAGGTTCACAAATGTCAATTTAATAAAATAGTATGTAATGATTTTCACCTTGATATAGGTACAACTTAATTATTCATGAATCATTGATATAACACATTTTTATTGCCTTCAATTTAATATCTGCTTGAATTTAATTTACAATATATATAATTTTATTATAGACAGACTTTATAAGTCAGACTCTAATCGATCAAACTAAATTTTAATTATATCCCCCAAGGTGACTGTATTCATATTTTATCCTGAGCTATTATTTTTTTATCCCGACTACATAGATACATTACATGAAAATTGAATTTGTTAAATAACCGCACACGTGAAACTTTGTGTGAAATATTCCTGAAAAAAATATAAGATCTCATGTTACACATGACATCCAGTCATATGACCTTCATTAAATAAAAAAATGACAAAGTTCGATCATACATTTTCTGATTAATCTTCCTTACTATAAGAAAAATTGCGGATAAAAGATATTTTAGTGAAAATAATAAAATTTGATTTGGGTAAAAAAATGTGCAAAAAAATACATAAAACCGTAATTTAAATCATGATTTACTACTTTGACAACTTAAATATTATTAAAAGTTTTTCAAGGTTACATTAAATCAATAAATAATCATAACATATGTGTTTAAATACATTATTTTTTGTTATAATGTTTATAATCGAATTCGTATAGAATGAGGCAATTTTCCACCCGCTGTGCACATATTTTCCGCTTCTCTTGTTATATAATATGGGATTAGTTTGATTTTTATACATTGTGCAGTATACTTAATGCATTTTCAATATCCAATAAGAAGGAAAAGATCACAAAACTTGTGAGATTGAATCAATTTAAACTTTCAACCTCAAGATCATCCGACGACGCGTTATAACCTCGCAAATCGCAAGTTTTACCCTTTGAAACATCGATTTAAAAAACTTGGATAAATATGATTAATGTGTGCACTGTTACAAATTGTTATGTACAATTTGTGAAAATTGTTGGAAGCAGACGTATCAAAAGTTGACTCGGTTCGTCCGTCAACAGAAAGAGACATTGAAATGGCTAAAGTTTTTATTTGATTTTCAAATCGAATAAAAACAACCGTGAAAACTTTGCCGTGCTAAGGTGAAAAAACACCCTCTTAAGATACGAAAATACAGCTTTGATAATGAACTTGACTTCTACGACGGTAATTAAAAGGGAAATTTTGGTGTTTTTCAACAAAGTGAGATGTCCCTCATTGAAATATCATCTCTCGCGTTAATAGCTTTGGAAATACTTAATTCAGAGCTATTTTTTACTTATTCCACTTGAAATCTTTCACTTGTCATTTAAATAATTTGCTATTATTAAAATTTATAATTATAATTGAAATGCAATCATTTTGACATGTAATTTGTTTACATACATGTCATAGTGTATAATTTACAACTAATGATTATGAAAAAAGCAAGGATAACTAAATAATTATGAAAAAATATAAAATTGTAAAAGATTTAAATCAAATTCGATATCGATTAATTAGTGGACACATGTTATATGTCCATTTAAGTCAGTTTGTATAAAACAGCACTTAAAAGTTCACAGTTATCACTGTAGCTTATGATAATTAAATTGGCTGTAACTTCAGTATTCCCCTTACAATCCAGGAAATCAGAGTTAACCTGGAAAATGGTCGATCGGGATTCTATTATTATTATTCCCGATCTCAAATCAATACTCTTATTTTTTTTAATAAATATCTGCAGCCACGTGCCTTATGATCTGAGCTTTTTATTATTCTGCTGGTTATTTAGATGGAAAAAAGAAACATACATCAGGGTTCGCCGACATCAATATTATTTTAGATGTATAATATGTTTTTTACTGAGAAAACATTTTGATATTCACACGCGTGCTAAGAAAATCTTGATTTTTTACCAACAATAGAACCTATATTGAGAATCCATTTGCTATATCATTTATTATTTGTGCTCTTCATATCTTATATCAATAACATTTATTTTAATTTCCACAGCCTGAGTTGTACAAAGCCGAACTTCAGAGACAATCATCCACAGATAGTTCAGCAGAATTGGAGTTTTGCGGCAAATTACATTTCGCCATCAGATA
Source organism: Agraylea sexmaculata (assembly GCA_022606485.1). Taxonomy (NCBI): domain Eukaryota; kingdom Metazoa; phylum Arthropoda; class Insecta; order Trichoptera; family Hydroptilidae; genus Agraylea; species Agraylea sexmaculata. The sequence goes on along the minus strand of JAGTTH010006818.1, from coordinate 11,541 downwards.
TGATTCGGAAATCGAAGGACTAATTGTCAAGGTAAAATTAATACATCCCTACTTAAGAGCTTATTATTTCCCTCTGAATATTATATTGACAAAACACCAAAGCCGTGACATAATAGAGTCCTTTATAAATTTCTGTTCGATAAAAGGGTTTCCTTGTATTCCCGGTGAGGCCTAATATTTTATATGAACACTATCCATGTAACTGAATGACTATGCTCAAATTATAAAGAATATCGGTAATCGAGGAAGTAATAGATAATTTAAATATTTAATAATTTTGTATTTGATATAAAAAATATAACACATAATATACCAGACGCTGATAAATAAGGTTGTTACAATGACAAATATTCATGAGCAGGTATTTTTCATGAAAATAATAAACATAAATATTTGAAATTGACGAAGGTTCACGTGTCAGGATCGGGAATTTCATAGCCCATTTATGTGAAATTCCTCTACATCCACAAGGTTACAATTTAATATGACTAGTTCTGGGAACTCTCTCCCTTTCTCTAGTATTATTTGGTTCATTTGATTTATTTTATAATGATTGTAGGTATTGGAAGCTCGCGATCTTCCCATAAAGGACGTCACAGGGAGCAGCGATCCTTATATCAAGGTGTTCTTATTACCAGACCGCAAGAAGAAGTTTCAAACTAAAGTACATAGGAAGAACCTCAACCCAGTCTTTAACGAAACTTTTATATTCAGGTAACGGACATTTCTTTCAATTCGACTACAACAATATTCCACTGAACTTAACTTCACTGCGAGTCAACCACTATTTGCATTTATTATGTGGCCTTAATCCACTTCTACAATACATTTTCATTAAATGGGATGTTTTATTATTGCCTTAATGCCATCTTGGGTATGAAATTTGAGTTATAATTTTTTTTGTTTTGTATGTTGCTGTTAGTATCATAAAGAGTACTTGAACTTCAATATTAAGCATAGTTTTAAATACTTCCAATCAGATAGGAACTTGAAGATGTAAAAAAAAACAAACTGATAGCTAATATAGAAGGGCTCAAGGATTGAAAAAAAGTCGATAATAGGCAAAGTTAACGATGACAATTATTTATCGGGGTTTATTAAATATTTATTTATAAAACTTCTCTTTATGGAAGTAAAATTAACATAGAGATAGATTGGAGTTTCAAGGGGAGTTGAAAAACTTCGTTATATCCAGATTCCACCATATAATAAACATTAAACAAGTTTAACTCGACATTTCTATATACGACAGAGTCTATATATAATATATAAGGTTAAAAGGTAAAATAATTAAGGCGGTCAATATCAAAAGCTCCCATATTTATATGTTATAAAAATTATGATTCCAAGGAAGATGATTAACTCGAACTCTTGAGATTTATTCATTTCTAAATAATATATGTGTGTGTACTTCTCTCATACTTAATTTATAATAATATTATTTCAATATGAATAACAATGTATTTTTCTGCAAAGTCCAACCCAACTCACAATTTTATATTCACATTGGCAGTAGTGTAAAGCAACAAGTCTATTTCTACACACATTTTCTCTCAAATAACCCACTTTTGCATGCATGTTGAAATATCCGTTCTGTGTTTTTTATTTCTTTTATAAGAGCTTTAATGGCGACTCTAATTGCGAGCACTACGCCGTTCGTAGTGAAAAAGTATATAATTTATACGAACCATGCCCGTTTTTTTACGCTGGAAAGAATTGTCAAAATACACAGGCTTCCTTTGAGTGTCTGTCAAATATTTTATATAATATGGAGTGGAGATATGTCGTCAATATTCTGATGGAATGTATTAGGAGCGGCATTTTTCACATAGCTGTCTTCTCGAGAATCAATAACAATCGTCTGGCTGTCGAAGATATTTATAATAATTATGAAGTGTCCTTTTAATCTATTCGATTGCCTCGATATTAAATATCCTCCAGTCATCTTACAATAATACAATATTATTCGTCGTCTGTAGTATGAGGTTATGATTGATGGCGTCTCTTGTACACATGGCGTCGTATTCGCTTTTATACTACACCTATAATCACATAACATCACATTTATTACACATCAATACCAATTCAATTTCATATTTTATTAAAATGTTAAATTAATAATGGAATGAATCATATCAGATATTTCAAGGTGAATATATTGATATATATAGACGTCATAGCTGGCTTTGACATCGAAAAAAAAGGATTTGATTATCAAAAGTGAAGTTGAAGGATAATGACTTTAATTAAACTTAAATTATATATATATATATATATATATATATATATATATATATATATATATATATATATATATATATATATATATACTATATATAATTAAAGTTTAATTAAAGTCATTATCCTTCAACCTTCTTCCTGTGTGTGTGTATAAAATAATAAGTGTATAAAATAATTTTTGCGAAAATACATTTAACGTTGTTTATTTTACTAGTATTTAGCTAAATTGTTAGAATATTTTTTCAATGATTAAATAAACAATCTTGCGATGAATGTTTAAAAATGAAGCCTACAAACTAGGTGAAATTGAAAAATATTGTTAGTTAAGAGAATGCAGCAGGATACAAATATTGTAGTTATGGGTTCAATTCCTGCTCGAATTGGAAAAAATATCAGGATTATTCAGATTGCCTGGATTGTAAGATAATATTAAATCTCAATTAACAAATTACGCCCTTTTACTGTATTCATATCCAAAAAAATATGAAATGAATATCTCAAGTCAGGTTTGTTTCAGAATAAAACTATAGCGTAGCGTCAACCACATAATAATAAAGAGTGGTAATGCTGGAGTCCATAGTTAATCTTATTGAAATACAAAAAAAAATTAATTTTAATCTCCAATAATTTACCATTATTTTTTTCAATTCGACCGGGATTACATAAGGTACAAATTGGTATTTATATATTTCAAAAATGTCATCATGCAGACGTGTCTGGGTTTTTAAAGCGTTAACAAAAATGGCGTTACAATATTCTAATACAAAATATAATTATTTTCATCTCTGTCTTTAAAAATACCAGAACCTTAAACCGTATAAAATTGTCAAAACTATCATTATTGGTTTTATTAAACAAAATTAATAATTGCATAAATATTTTTTCAATAAGTAAAAAATTGACTACACTTTTAATATATTTTTGTCAAAATTAAAAAATCGCTTAGCAGACAAATAAATGTTAAGAAACGCGTGCACCGGTTACGATCTTTATATGGTTGAATCACATAATCAAATAGTTATTATATACCGCAAAATTATTATTTGATAGTGCTGTGTTCATTCAAATTCAAGTTTCATATTAAATAAATAATTATAAAGGTGTCGGAGACAGTAATTGATTAGGCGTTATACGTTGTGCTTCTGTGCGAGACGCTTCTGTTTCATGATTACATTTCTCTTATGAAACGTCCAAAAGTAATATATTATGGCCAGATTGATTATTATTAAATCGGTTCAATATATTTATATATAATATTCTTGGAAAATAATTTAATGGAAATTGCCATACAAGACCGTGTCTTCTAATATTGCCACCCCATCGCGCCGTGTTAATTCTGTAGACAAGATTTATATAAATAGCCCAACAGATTTACTAAGCTTTCTTTGGATACACCGACGAAAATAATTTATTCTACTTGATTTAATATTGAGAATTAAACTTAATCTAGACATTTTATTTTATAAATCTGTAAGAAAACACACTTAATACAAATTGACTTGCGAGTGACAGCATTTACTTTCAACATCTTTCAACGAACTACATATATATATATATATATTAATAAATTAAGTATTGAAATTATTCTGAAAAAACAATTGATATTTTATACACCTAAAATATACAACATGTCTTTAATTGAATTTAAAATAACATAAAGAATGGTAAATGTTACTCTAAAAAATCAATTTTTAATTATTATTTTAAAAAGTTTGAGAATCTTGCGTTTTTAAACCAATACGCAATGACATTGGGCAATCATAAAGTGAGATCATACTTATTTATTGTTATTCTATAATGACGGCATATTATATTCACTCATTAATAAAACTGAAGTTACTCAAGCTGTAATAATAAATTATTTTCTTATTATTAAATTATTTTTTTTACGAAAAAAATCTAAGGCCACTTTTAGTATTTTTTTTATGATCGTATTGGAATTACATTAAATCCTTTCAAGTATTTGAAGTTCAATTAAAGACATGTTGTATAATAAAACTTCATTTGCAGACTGTGTAAGTAGAATTTTGTCAAATTTTACTAGAGACACAAAAAAAATCCTTGAAGCTGAAAGACGCAAGCAAGAAAACCACACATTTTTTAAATTCACAATTAATATTTATTCAAGATTTTTGAAAAAGTATATTATGAAAACTTTATAGAATTGATTTATATTTCTTAATTTCTGTTTTGTGTTCAAGTTTCGTGGAGATACGAATTATGATATTTGCTAAATAAAAATAATCAACCATTTTTTTAGACCCATCAGATGACATTTAATCTAAATTAATTTTATATAGTTAAATACATTGATTATTATGTATGGTAAAAATCTAAAAACTAAACAAATTAATATGTAAAAATGGGTATTTTAAAGAATTTTCATGAATAATACAAAATCCATTAAAAATAAAATATTAATTCTAAATGAACTTGTATGTACAATATAATTTATATATTCTATTGTGAATCTACGCATTTCTCAAACCTTCAGATTTACCTTGAAACGTATTCCGTCGAGAGTTGATATATTTGTCAAAAAATGTGCCTTTTAAAATTTTGTTTTCTTTGAATCTAGTAAACATTTTCTTGTCTGAATAAGATTTATGTTTCAAGTTTTACCACCCAACAATGCGCCCTTTCACCTTCGACAACTTTCTGTCTATATTTCTTCATTTCTTTCACTTATTGCTTAATCTTCGACAGCCGAACACTAAAAGCTTACTTCGATATAAGTATCTGAGATACTGAAACTTTATCGTGGCCAACTTGTAAACGTGAGATTAATATTAATTTAACCAACATTGATTAATAAAAAAAAATATCAAAATGCAAGCTAGTACCTACCTAAAAATGTTATTATGTAATAATTTTAATTAAACATGGAATGCGAATTATTTCGCTTTGATCTACGGCAATATTAAATACCAAACCAAAAAGTGGTTTTTGAACAAAAAGTTACAACTTTGAGGTTTGTTTTATCCCTAGAATATATTATTTGAAGCAACGAGCTTATGTACATAAAATTGCCAATAATACTTACTAAAAAAACGAAAAAAATTGAGGGATGATGATGTCACCAAAGGTTTCGTATAACAGCCACTTGGGGCGTTGCTTTTACCGCTCATACTGTTTATTTGTCACTTTATTATCTTTTTAATAACATTAAACCGTCTTTCGTTTAAAAGTCCGTCCTTAAAAGTTGCTTGATATATTCTTGATACTGTAAATAAAACAAGGAAATTTAATTAATCAGTAAGGTAAATCGTTTTCTTATAGAGTTAAAATTTCTGAAAATAAAATAACGTGCTTACTCATATTAATATGTATTTTTTAAATTCATATTCGCCCGAGGGATTTTTATAAGGACAAATAATATGTCACTATGTTCACAATTTACATGATCATTACGGTTGTTTTTGTAAGAAAAATATTGAAGGTAGCCACAGCCCGTGTTTGAAATATGTATACGTATATTATGCGCATGTACTAGTGCCGACCACGTCCCAATGTATGAAAACAATACGTATGACACTTCTATCTATATAAATTAATTATTATTTGAAGGGCTTTAGAAAAAAACATACAATCGCAATCATGTTTTTCAGTATTTTACATGATGAATATTATTTACAATATTTTATCAAAAAAATTATTGATTTGACCAGAATATGCTTTAGCCTAATCAAAATCCGCATTATAATAATTAAATAATTCAAGAGCGTGATATATAAAATTATTATTCTATCACAGCTAAGGAAAGTTTTCAAAACAAGATGATAAACTTTTCCTACCACTGTTCAATATCAAGCAATCTGACCTCCGCCGTGATAAAAACATTTGTTTTGCGACTAATTAATGATGAAAATTATGTTGATAATTAAAAAAGTTCAATTGGAAAGTAAACGCAAACTCTGAACTAATTGAGCAACTTTTCGGACAGTTAATATTCATCTTTTTAAGAATCACTTCTATTTTACTGTAAATAAAACAAGGAAATTTAATTAATCAGTAAGGTAAATCGTTTTCTTTTAGAGTTAAAATTTCTGAAAATAAAATAACGTGCTTACTCATATTAATATGTATTTTTTTTAAATTCATATTCGCCCGAGGGAGGGATTTAATAAAATGGGTATTTATTTTGATGCACATATTATTTCTATTAAAAAATAACCATTCTTAGTCTAGATTTTTATGTTTGTAGAGCAAACGTAAGATTTTGAACTTACTAATGTATTTAATTTGTTATTAATTATTCTACACGTGTCTTAAGTTTGACAATTGCTCTACAAACATAAGAAACAAATAATAGCTCCTCGGTGTTGGCTTTTCATGATTATGACTAGGGATTTGTATTTATTTTTATGTATATGACATTATTTTTATGGGTTTTTAGACACAACGACTTTTTAATGAATTGTCTGTCGGTGATTTTACTTATTACTAGTTACACAAGTTAACTACGGAGGGGCTCTGCCCGATAATTGCCTCAGTATTTACCTTACATTCCAGGAAATCAGAGTAAACCTGGATCAAGACGATCGATCGAGATTTTATTAATATTATTCCTAATAAACCAGTCGTAATAACCGATTGAATCATTCACATGAAAAATCATTGATTAGAGTCCCGATCAAACAAAACTTTAGTGGGTGAAAATAAGAATTGCGCGCGCTCCACCCGTTGACAGTTCGCCGCGAACAAATTTATAATGAAAGTTGATTATTATTCGAATCCTAACATTTATTAATTTTATTGTTTTTTTGCAGTGTTGCGTATGAAGAGCTTCGTGAAAGGCAACTTCAATTTTCCGTATACGACTTCGATAGATTCACCAGACACGACCTCATCGGACATGTTTCACTGAGAGGATTATTGGAAAATGTGGACCTTCAGCAAGAAATAGAATATACCATGAACATTCTATGCCCACCGCAGGTAAGATTCCATTTTAAAATTAAGTAATCCTTACAGAGTCTATTTAACGATTTCCATAGTGCATATGTAAACTCCATATGGATTCCCCACACTGGAATACTAAAGACTCGAATCCTCTGAGGGATTTTAAAGTAAACCCTTTGACTTCCCTAGTTACTAGTTCTCTTTGAAGTTTGCGTCGAATTTTCATTATTTCACTCGACATTAATCCGACAAAAATAACAATAAGTTTACCTTTGACCCGACATTTCAAATATATCTTGAATCCTATTTTTATAAAGGTTAATTTGAGGTTAAAGGTGAATTTTGAATATTATTATGATAAAATTAGTTATGAAAGAATCATTATCCACGAATATTTCGTGCGTAACGTAAAATTTCACATTGTCTGTTACAACATCTATAATAAGATACTTTTCTTTTGTAAATATTTAATGATTAATTTGGTGGTGACCTTTATAAATCATTGTCTGTTTTATTTCCAACATAAATAAAAAAAAAAATCTTCCCACCATTTATTAGTATTATTATTAAAATACACATTCAATTATTTTTCGTAATTACACGAACTTGTTTATTTGATTATCTTTAAGTATCCACTGAATAAAATATGAGTGAATAGTCTAAGGTGAATATATATCTAAAATCCTATTCACGATTTAGAAACTTTGTATGTGTAACTCGACCCTTCACAGATTTCAACACCCCTTATTTTGAATAAAAGAAGGCCTTTTCCTGAAATAGAATCTAAACCCATCTCAAACCACTAATTCAGACACGTGTAAAGCTTCATCAAATATTTATTAGTGATTAGTGGAAAACATTTAAGTACAAATATCTTCGGAAGCATGTGGCTTTGAAGAGCAAGAATTCTTGATTACAAAGAGAAGACTATGCAATTTTCAGTCTGGTGAAACTAGAAAATTTCGCTCTGAAGAAAAGTCAGCACAATCGTATGACTAACATCTGGAATTCACACATTTAAGTATAAAATTTCATAATAAAAGGCATCGATTTTCATATTCCTCATAAATACACGTACAAGTACTAACATTTGGCACAAACAAATACAATCGAGCCGACCATCAATTTGCTTTTATGTTAGTTTCGCTCGTTTTTTGAACGTTTAATTGAAGTATAAAAAAATTATCGGACAAAAACAAAATATAAGCTTTGTGTTTTTAACCCACCAGTGGGAAAATAAAGCTCTTAAATGTGTGTATGGGGGAAATAAAATCGAATCAATTTTTTACTCATTGGTTTTATGATCTGGAAATATTAAATAAACAATCCCTTTAATATAATAACATTTTATTCCGAATATTAATTTTACTCCCACAAATTCTCGATCATTCTTTATGATCACATTAATAATAATACTATGTCTAATGTCTGTATTGCTTTAATAAAACTTGTATCAATATAATTATTATAATACGGGAGGGGTGTGTAATATTTGTTCTTTGGTAATGACTTTCTAGTAAGTAAATTAATCTAAAAAAGGGTATCTAATTTTCTAGGTGCTTTTATCCTAACACGAGTATTATGTTGGCTTTGGGTAAATAAGTCAATTGACTCAGATAAAGAATTAAAAGTACTTAAACGAATAATTACGATGTGCATCTGTTTGAGCGCAAGATTTGTGACACCGCAATGCAAATTACGTGACTTTTTATCTTAATTCTTCTTAAATTATTATAAAAATATTATTATTTCAGGCATAATCTAATGGATTCTTACATATATTTAATACTATAGTTTTTCAATAAGCCCTAGATAATTCATTTAAATTAAAAAAACACCTGGCTTTAAATTTTCAAAAACTGAGCTCCATAAAAGCAATATAAATTATTGATTAACACAAACCACCATATTCCATACCATTCAGATAAATTGACTTTTAAACAATTAGTTAGATTCGTGTACTTGGTCCTTCATCTTGATATTTATCCATCCAGTTTTCTGGCATTCAATTTCGGTAGGTTCTTATTAACCCGAACCAAAATTTTATGTTGTTTTGTGAACAAATCAATTTTAAGTTCTCAGAACCTCTTGTTAAATATTTTTTGAGGTTTTCATATATAGATTATTAAATACTAAAAAAATACTAACATTTCTATATATCGAAGTGTTGTTGTTAAACTCTTGTCCCAAAGTGTTTCGAATTAATTTGGAATTTTACTAAATTGATATTATAAATTATATATTACTTAAAATAATTATCAATGAAAAATATACAATGAGGTGACAGGCAATTTCCAACCTATTACTGAAAATAATCTTGAAATTATGAAAATAATTTTCAATAACGCGGATATTTAATAATATAAAATGTATTTATTCCCAACGTATCAAAAAATACATCATATAATAATTACAAATTTACATATTTTTTTAACTAATATGTCAAAGAGAGGATTATATCTATTTTAATATATGCAATCCAAGCTTCAGTTTGCGACCAACTTTTATAAACGGATTAAGTTCATTAATGTATTGTTTATAGCTATTATTCCAAATATATTACTTTGAATAGTATTACATGTGCAATATTATTAATCACATTATATAAATTGATTATGTATTGTTTGTATAATATGTGTTTGGTGAATAATGTATTGTAAACTTGATTATAATGAGTTATGTTATATAAATCTAGTTGAACTGACTACTGGCTTTCTCACATTCCATCTACTCATTATGTTTATGGCATTTGAAATTCAATAAGCTTGTGCAGCCTTGCTCATACTACTCTATCCACTATATTATATTATAGATAAAAAATATTTTTTAATTAATAATGGCGAGATCAAGCGAATTCTTTCAGCGTTAAAAATCGTGTACAAATGTTCCTCATCTATTGAATTTATATTCGATATTTTAGATGATCGTATATACCAATAAGAAGGTTTTTTTCATTAGTATAATTAGAGGAGAGGAAAGATATCACAAAAATATTTATTTATATATACTAGTTACTCGACTTAATCAACCCGATAATCGGCTTAGTATTTTACTTCACATGCCAGGAAATCGGGATCATGACGATCGATCGGCATTTTATTAATATTATTTCTGATCTTCCAGTCGTAATAACCGATCAAAAATTTCAAAAATAATAACAACGATAAAAGCAATATAACAAAACAATTACAAAATATAATGCTTAAAAACTAAATAACAATTTGTTTGGGTAAAACCAAATTGATATTAGAGTTGAGTGGATTATTAGAAATTTCAGTTTTATTTCATATTAAAATGGGTAAAAGCATTGTTAATACATGACATATGGACTCAAACATACACTCAAATACATCTAGGCTCACTTTTTACCAAAGACTACTCTTTTAAGATTTTAAAAATATTATTGCGTTTTAATCGCTAAAGTATTGTCACATTAACTCTCAGAGGCCGCTAGAATTGTGTTGAGTGAAGGAGACACACTTATGACTAAATTGAATAAGAGAGAGAAGAGTGCAACAATACACGGGATAAATAAAAATACACGAATTGCTTATATATAATGCGATATCTAATGTTTATATCTATGAATGGCAATAAATCCAGATTTGACTATTTACATTGAAACCATCGCGTTGAGTTGCTTGATTTAGAATATTTAATATCATGATTTGTAGCTTAATTATAGATATCTTGTTAGGACATTCGAGATCGGATTTATTTTTATGACAAGGACGAAATTATCCTTGTTGTTTACCGAGAAATGAGCACCTTGAAGCAGTGTCTCTTTTGGGCACGTTTCAGTAACACGACCTTCGCTCAAAACCAATAACCTTACATAATGAGCAACGCGGAACATTCGCGAGGATTGTTGTATTCGAAAATGGCTCGATCTATAAATAATGAGGGCCATAAAGAGAGAGTCCAGGTGAGGTGACGTGTTTGTAATCGGGTCATGGTCGAGTCCTTGTCGGAGTCACCTCCCTATATCAGGATACGCCGCCCCCGACTTGTGGAAAGTCTATTTGAATTCACAATCCTTCAAAAGACACAACAAGTGCCCCTTAGCCACAAACGCTTTTCCATTTATCACTTCTTGACAACCCCTCAGGACACCATGAATAAATATACCACCCTTTGGCCGATACGCCAACTTTAACGTTTGTATTCAAATATGATATCTACACCACAACTCTCAATGTAATATTTCACAATATTTTTATCTTTAATGCTTCTCTCAAATATCAGCCTAAAAATAGTATCTATGTAAAAACATTATCTCATACTGTTTATGTAAATAATATAACAATAGCTTTATTGAAAACAATTCTAATACATAAACAATATATTCAACCGTATATATATATATATATATATATATATATATATATATATATATAT
>JAGTTH010006813.1:0-11387 GCA_022606485.1 Agraylea sexmaculata | reverse complement strand
TATTTCAAATTAACACATGGTTAAAAGTTGGCAATGAATGACAATAAATAAAATTAGAGTTTGATTCTCCAGAGTGCAATGAACAAGTCTGTCTGTCTGGAAATAGACTGTATTTTTATTTATTATTTTATAACAACTACAATATTGGACTGTGTGGACTAGAGTTATCGTTCTAACCCGAGATAAACTCAAATGGATTTTATTTATCTTACACAACAATATTCTCACGAGATAATATGTACTTCCAATCTAGATCGTTGTTTATTAAAATATTTATATTAAAGGTTAGGTTTTCATTGCGTGTAATTCAATATTGCGGTTTTCGTATAGAGTGACTGAACATACACAGTGGTCATTGTACGGGTCAAAGCATTAATAGTTTAACTTCTCAGTCAAAGGGCTCAAGTTAAATATGGTAATTGTGAAAAATGCATAGTTATAAACATTAGATATCGCATTGCATATAAGTAATTCGTGTAAACCCGTGTATTGTTGCACTATTCGATAAAGGCATAAGTGTGTCTCCCTCACTCAACACATTTCTAGTGACCACTGAGAGTGGTTGTGACAATACGTTGGCGATTTTAAAGAAGTATTGTTTGGTAAAAAGTGAGCCTAGATGTATTTGAGTGTATGTTTGAGTCCATATGACATGTAGTAACAATGCATTTACCCATTTTACTGTGAAATATAACTGAAGATATGAAGAGACATGCTTACAGTATAATGTTTTCCATGTAACTCATGTTTTTGGCCACTTGATCCACTTGAACTAAACACGCATTTAGCCACTCATGCGATATCTATGGAAAAATGAGACAAATGTATAATTATTATTGTATGGACCTTGAAAATATGCGATATCACGATATCACATTATTATGAACTACGCAATTTTCATATCATATTTAAAAATGAATCACATTATCCCTACCATTTAATACCTAGTCCAAGTGGGTGTAATGAAGTGCTTTGAGCCCTGAAATCATTTCATTTATATGATATATACATCTACAATTATCATATTTATTATATTTATGCGACAAACTATAAAGTAATTTCATTGTTCAGATTGTTCTGTTAATAATAGCAATATTATAAAAATGTAAGCCGCGCAGTGCTCTATAATTGTGAGTTATTGAAAACCTGTTTTTTCACCTTATTAGCCGAGGTTTAGTTATCATACATTATCATTCCAACATATCCCAGTTCTTAAAAGTCTACATTAGGAACTATTTATAAAAATACAACTTGTTTTAAATTGAACTTCAAATATTTTAAAGGCTTTCATGTAAGAAGACGACCACATTTTTTATTATTATGACAGTTTGTGAGTATTCAGTTATTATTAACGAGTGAATATATGATGTTAGTATCGTATGGCAACACTAATCTTGCGTAGTTTGTTGATTTTTCAAATTCACATCGGCACAACTCCAATAAATTAAATTAGGGAGGAATATAAAAAAAAAAATTCCATAAATATATTATTTTCGTGATTTTTATGATTGATTTTATTCTTCACTTATATTTTTTTGGAATATGTCAAAATTTCTTGATTGAATATTTAATTAGTAGGTAATTTATTTGTCAAATTACATTGTCGTAATGGTGTATTTATTAATTTCTATCCCCCCCAATCAAGAATTTTAATAAAATAAAATAAATGTACCTACGATATATTAGCAGGTCATACAACTGGATGTTTAAATATTGAGAGTTTGAGTGTGGCAACACTAATTGTCTCACTCTTGTTATTTATACATACAGTTGTATGGCCTGCAAATATATCAGTGGTATCAAATAACCCTGTATATATTGTCATTATAAATATAGGCGATGGCCCTGGTTGAAGAAGCAATGCATTTATGGTATTACTAGTAGTTATATTGTATACTCCTTCATTGAAACAGTAATATTGCATATCAAGGCAGTCAATTGAGTCTACAATGTGTGCATAATATTTATTTATAACATCATTAAAATAAAACACAATAGATTGTACTATCGACATTGATCAAGATCGAATTACATATTCCAATATGTATTAAAAGAATCAATATTAATATATCAAAAATTTCATGTAAGCGTCGCGTCGCTTCAATTCAAATATGGAACAAATTCAGTATTGCCAACATTTAAATTAGTATTTATGTATATGTAAGAAAAAAATATTTTATTGTAATACTAAATTTTTGATCGATAAATAATGTAATAATTTTCAAATGAGATAATAAAAATATTGCGGTCTTGAAAATTTTTTTTTTATTATTATAATTTATTAAGAAGTAAAAAAATAATTAAAAATATTAATTGTGCTTTTGGAATCTCTCGCGTATGTATTGTGTCTTTTAAATACATAAATAATATTTTTAATTATTTATTAATTAATAAAAAATCCTGTATAACCGAATGACATATACAGGGTTGACTTAAATTTTTTAACATTTTTAGAACATTTTTTATTCATCGCGAAAATAAATTTAAAAAAAATTATTGATAAAGGAGGGTTCATTTTCATTTCGGATTAATAAGAAATGAGAGTGGTTTCTTATTATTAGCAAAATTAAATATAGTTTCCACTAAGCGGCAATCCAAACTATGATTTATTTAATGTTGAATATTTTTTCGATGAATTATTAAACGTTCTCCCGATAAGAAAACACGTGTCCCTAATCACCCCAATCGATTGTATAATATAAACCATTTCAGGCATATTTAAGCTAAGTAATTAAATCATTAAGTTATATAATAGTAACTAAATATTTACTAAGCATGGAAAAACACGGCCTAAATTACAAAATTATATTATCAAACCGACACCCGAAAATCAAACATGAGAGTTTTTCACACTTAAAAATACACAATGAATATTTGAATAGATGAATACAAAATTTTAAATGCAAAATAGAGAATTAAACTATGAGCCTCGTAAATTTGGATTTTTTTGGATTAACTATGAAAAATGATACACAGGAAAAATCTCTGTTTGGAAAACATAGATGTAATTTTTAATACGCAAATGATTAAAAAAAATAAGTATCTAAAAAAAGGTGACGTCACAAAGTGGAATAATAAAATAAAACACGCAAACCTCTCATTCTGTACAAGAAATATCGATCGGTGATTTCAGAAAAAAAACATGAAACGAAAATTTACTATTCAAGTTATAAATCTACTAATTTTTCTTATTAAAATATATTATTATTATTCAACAAACGATTTGCTTGATTTGCTTGATTTATGAAAATATTAAATAATAAAATAAAATGAATTTGATTGGTTGATCGATTACATTGTTAACAAACTGTATGAAACGTCAAAAAATGTTGCTTTTCAATAATTATTTAACCTATTAAGTGGGACTTTTTCGAAATAGTAAAATAGTCCTATTTGACCGGCAACTAATGTAGATTCATCTATTATCTATAACACATTTCATGTCTCTGGCAATAGAAGGTAGTTAATCGGAAACTATTATAGTATATAAATAATATTCAAACCGAGTGACATATCGAACCAGGGGTTGCCAGGTGGAAAAATAATATTTTATATAAATATTTAATAATAATTAATACATATCTAAAATCTCGAAACGGGTATTTTAATGATAATATTATATTAAAAAATATTAGAGATATTTAATAATGCATAATAAATGACAATTCTCAAAAAAATAGTATTAATCGAGAGACTCGTTTTTTAAATATTGTGATGAGTGTTAAAATTCAAACTTCTTTCGAATGAAAAAACAAACAACTTATTATCTTCGTATTGAAAACAAATCAGAGCATTTAAAAATATTAAATAATTTCAAACTATTTTTCGGTGTATTTAATTTGATAATGCATAACAATTGCACATTTTTAAAATCTCCGTCCTATTAAAAAACCAAGCAGAAAATAAAAAGAACAAATTGAAATATTCAATTGAAATTACCCTAGAATACTGCATAGACATGCGTCTTCAAAAATGTTGTTTCAAATTGTAAGTCAACCTTCGAGGCTGATTCATAAATATGTACATATTCGGTAATATTTGGATAGTTTTTTTATAAAAACAAGGTAAACCGGTGAATGATAATTCCATAGACAACAAGTTGTCGCATTTTGATATAATAGAGAATTAGATTTACTTGATATCTCTGGGCAGAGTGTGGATAATGATGTAGATCCAGTAAGGTCCATTTCCAGTGGTCAGCAATACAGCCAACAATACGACTATGGCCTTGCCGAGGGCTCCTAAGGGCATCATCAGCAAGGCCAAGGCCACGCCCACTACACCCGCCCTGACCCTGGGGCGGTTCCTTTCCTCTTCTTCCCACACCGACTCCATCATCACCTCTTCAATTATCTGCAAACAATAATAAACTATTACACTACACTGATTCAGAATGAGCTCATACTACTCGTGATCTTGATAGTATTAGTATACACGCGCACGCACCGCACGCACACACTTAAGCATACCTGACAGCCGTTTGCGTTGTTTTTGTACGTATTTAAATTTCACGACAAACATAAGAATTAAAGGCCCGTATTCAATATAATACTGTGTTAGTGAGTCGTGTGTGTACGAATAGACTAGAGCTTGGTAGTTTTGGTGTACACGCATACGCACCGCACGCACACAAAGAAACATCGTATTTTTTAAGATTTGACATTTTCACGACAAAAAATAGGAAATAAAAAAGCCATAATCAATACAATAGTGTATTAGTGAGTCGTGTGTGTACGAATAGATTAGATCTTGATAGTATTAGTATACACGCGCACGCACCGCACGCACACACTTAAGCATAGCTGACAGCCGTTTGCGTTGTTTTTGTGCGTATTTAAATTTCACGACAAACATAAGAAATACAGGGCCGTATTCAATATAATAGTGTGTTAGTGAGTCGTGTGTGTACGAATAGTCTAGAGCTTGGTAGTTTTGGTGTACACGCATACGTATCGCACGCACACACTCTCATTACACTATTATATTGAATATGCTCCAATTAATTAAATTGAATGTTGTCCAATTAAGTGTGACATTTTCTCTACAAACATAAGCAACTAATCAAGTGTATATTTTATTTCATGACTTTGTAGAGAAAATTTCGTATTCATGGTTAAAATTACTAAAAAAAACGTTTTTTTTTAACAAAACTAACCTTTACTAAAATAAAACCTATCAAATTGTTCAATTAAAATCTGTAAAGGGCCTTATTCAATATAATAGAGTGTTAGTGAGTCTTGTGTGTACGAATAGACTAGAGCTTGGTAGACTTGGTGTACACGCATACGCACCGCACGCACACAAAGAAACATCGTATTTTTTAAGATTTGACATTTTCACGACAAAAAATAGGAAATAAAAAAGCCATAATCAATACAATAGTGTATTAGTGAGTCGTGTGTGTACGAATAGATTAGATCTTGATAGTATTGGTGTATACGCATACGCACCGCACGCACACGCTATTATATTACATACGACACAAAGAAACATACTCATATATCGTATTTTTAATATACTTATAGCTGAGATTGATCACATATTAACATTTTAACCAATCATAGCTATTTGCGGTGAGTTGTTTCATCTCTGCGCGTATTTAAAGTTTGACATTTTCACGACAAACATAAGAAATAATCGGCCGTTTTCAATATAATACTGTAAAAAGAATGTGTTAGTGAGTCGCGTGTGTACGAATAGACTAGAGATTGGTAATATTGGTGTACACGCATACGCACCGCCCGCACACACTCTTTGAATATGCCCCAAAGATTATATATGAAGAGTGAAAAAAATAATGTAAATTTTGAATGATGTATAATTTCACTTATTACTTTACACAATATTGATTCATATATTAAGTGTAGAGTACATTTCAGAGACAATATCACCAATCACAATTGTTTGCGGTAATTTAGTTCGTCCTTGCGCCTGTGTAAAGTTTACTATTCACACAAATGAACTTTGGTATATAATATTTTGATTTTAACGAAAATGATGCATATTATTATAAACAGGAATATTTCCAACTAAAAACAAATAAGAATATTGTATTTATTTGATAATTAATAGTCGCAATTCGATATTCAATAATATTTTGTTTTCACATTAAATGCACTTTTGTTCTGCACAATTTTAAATAAGTTATCGTGAAAAAGAATAAACATTTCGGTTAATAAACCGTATAAAGGTCATATAAAAGATTTTGCACAACAACTAACACAAAAAAAAAGAGTATCAAAGTCTGATAGATAAAGTGAATTCTTATTATTTGGTTAAAAAAAAAATTGTTTGTTACGTGCGTCGTTGAGAAATTGTTAATTATTTCAAAATAATAAATAAATGACCAGGTAAATAGAATTTTAAATAAACATCCCTTCTGTCCCGAATCACCCCAACATTATTTATTTATTTTAAATCCTTTATAAAAATATGTTACATGTATTCAATATACAATTTTAAATAATATATTAAACATTACATCAGTGGCGTAGCGTAGTTTTTTAACGCCCGATGCAAAAGCATGAAAATCGTCCATTTTAATTTATTAAAAAAATATATAAAAATCGTCTATTAAATTATGATAATATTAAATGATACATAAATGTAAAGAAAGCCTTCATCCCGAACATTGATTGATATTAAATATTAAAATAAGAATAAAATTATTGTACGAAAAACGTTCTTAAATATCATGTAGATATTATATTTATAAAATAATTAAATAATTTTATTTTGCTCCTCTTTTTATAACTAAACCTCGGCCGAAGAGGTGAAAAAACACGTTTTCAATTGGATACAATTATTTATTCTATTTAAAAGTTCAATTAAAAACAAATTGTGTTTTTATAAATGGTTCCTAATGTAGACTTTTAAGAACTGGGAATTGTTAGAATGATAGTTTATGATAACTAAACATCGGATAAGAAGGTGAAAAAAACAGCTTTTCAATAACTCACAATTATAGAGCACTGCGCTGCTTACATTGTTATAATATTGCATTATTGAATTTTGCATTCAACTTAATAGTTTGTCCCATGAATATAATAAATATGATAACTGTAGATGTATATCATATAATATTTTGAATAAAAATCAGACAATTGAAATAAAATAATACAATAACTAGGAAATAGTTGCAGAGCTCGAATACGTCAAAGCACTAGACTAGGTCATAGATGTAAACATAAGATATCGCATGAGTGGCTAAATTATAGTGGATCAAGTGGCCAAAAACATCAAACATTATACTGTAAACATGTCTCTTCATATCTTCAGTTATATTTCACAGTAAAATGGGTAAATGCATTGTTACTACATGTCATATGGACTCAAACATACACTCAATTACATCTAGCCTCACTTTTTACCAAACACTACTTAAAGTATTGTCACAACCACTCTCAGGGGTCACTATAAATGTGTTGAGTGAGGGAGACACACTTATACCTTTATCGAATAGGAGAAAAGAGTGCAACAGAGCTAGTCTGAGTGGGTGCAGTGCTTTGGAGCTCTGGTATCTACGCGGGTTACATTTTTATTAAATTTGTAAATTGTATGATAAGCAGAGTTCGGCCAATTGGTCAAAATTGTAGAGCACTGCGCGGGTACTCGTTGCAGAGCTCGAATACGTCAAAACACCTATTTGTACGAGGTTTAGTTATAATATTTGGATATTAATGTCCTTGAAATATTTATAATGTGCGTTCCATTTTCAAAATTTCAAATAATCGCGCGCGTTCCAATGAACGCCAAGCCCTCGTCCGTCCCGCTCTTTTTGTAGGAGAGTGACAGAGAAAGAGCACGAAAGCACGCTTTGTAACCTATAAAAAATCGCAATTGAATACCTGTTGTTAAGATAATCAGCATCACAGGGAGCAAAGCTTGGTTATAAGCCGATGAGGAGTGTTAGATGTGATGATCCTGCAGCAGACAAGCTCCTCCCAACGCAGTCACCAGCTGACTGTCCTGCAATCGATAGACTCTCTACTATCCGGCATCTTGTTTATCTATTTATACACACACTAATACACTAACACCTAGTTTTAAAGGAAAAAAATATAGCATTATGAAGAAAATAACAAAGTAAGACGTATTTCTTTCAAAATATCAAAACATAAAAGGGCTCTGATTGGTTATATTATTTATATCCATAAGCGCCCGCTTCAAGAAGGGTGCGTTGCTTTCATCCCTAGATTAATTAGTTGAAAAAAATATATGTATGTATTATTATGAAAATATTCCCCATGATGATGATAATATAATAGCGGTGTGACCAATCATAGCCATTAGTAAGTAATTTAGCTTTTTCAATCCGGGACAATTTTTTTTGAGGAAAATTAAAATGTCAATATTTATACATAATATTTTATTTATTTAACTTAATAATACTAATTTCTATTCACGTGTTAATTTTCATAAGCAACAAACATAAAGAAAGAAGGTTAAAAACATTAATTTGTTTAATCAAGTGCCGTATTGAATATACATTGTTTAATAAGAGTGTGTTATTGAGTCATGTGTGTACGAATAGACTAGAGCTTGGTACAGTATTGGTGTACACTCATACGCACCGCACGCACACAAAGAAACATCGTCTTTTTTAAGATATGACACTTTCAAGACAAAAAATAGAAAAAAACGAAGATTACTCAATATAATAGTGTATTATTGAGTCGTGTGTGTACGAATAGACTAGAGCTTGATAATAGAAGAATTGGTTTACTTGCATACGCACCGCACGCACACAAAGAAACATCGTATTTTGTAAGATATGACATTTTCACGACAAAAAATTGAAAATAAAAAAGCCATATTCAATATAAATGTGTGTTATTGAGTCGTGTGTGTACGAATAGACGAGATCTTAATAGTAGAAAGGTGTACACGCATACGCACCGCACGCAAACACGCTCGTTACATTATTATATTGTTTACGGCCATAATGATTTTTTATTATATATCTGATATTGATCACATATTAAAACCACAACACTCTAACCAATCACAGCCGTTTGCGGTCAACAAACATAAGAAATAATCGGCCGTATTCAATATAATAGTGTAATGTAGTGAGTCGTGTGTGTATGAATAGACTAGAGCTTGGTATAGTATTGGTGTACATGCATACGCACCGCACGCACACACTCTTTGAATATGCCCCAAAGAATATAATATATTATTATCAAGAGTGAAAAAAATTATGTAAATTTTAATTGATGTACAATGTTGTAGAGAAAACGTCGAACAATTATTTTTATGCTCTATTAAACCAAAACTACTAAAAATATTCCTGAGTTATTTTTATGGGGTTGTAAACCATTGGATATTGAATATAAATATTTTTTACAAATTTAATTTATTACTTTACACATCACATTTGTTTGCGGTCATATTTTTTATTTCCGTGTTTAAAATTTCACATTTATTTAAAATAAAAATCCCAAGTTATAATATATTTATTTATTTACATATAAACGCATATACATAAATGCCTCAATTAAAATTCTTAATTATACGTAGTTTAGTCGAGTATATTTATTGTTGTCACCTTGACAACAATACACAAAATATCCAATTAATTAATTATTCAATACCAGAAACCGGAACAATATGTATGAATTAACAACCCCCCTTTATTAAAAATACAATAAATATTTAAAAAATGTTACAATGCTAAAATTGTAGATGGCGATAACTCTGCTTATAACAGACTTGTGAAGTTTTTATATTATTTAGTTAGACAATATGTGTTGCTCTGTTAAAGTTATCATTTCATAAATTTCGTTAAATTTGTCTTGTAAGAATATCTCCTTCGGAAGATATTCACTCTAAACTATGAAAACTTATTTAATTATTAATAAAATATAATCATAATGATATATTATTAGGGGGTTGTCATTTTACTATAGTAATGTGAAGGGGATGAAAGTATTATACTACATTTAAATTTATTGTACAATTTTTTTTCAAAAATGTTATGGTTTTTTTTAAATAAAATTAAGTATACATACTCTATAATTTAATGCAAATATTAATTTCTAAAGGCATATAATCAATTTAAATACCCAATGGTCGTGATTGGTCACACGACAATAATATGTATGCATGCATTATGTTAATAATATTAAAAGTTAAACTTAACCCCAGACAACTAGATACTGTTTTTTATTATGTTTGTATAGCAAATGTCTAATTTTTATACACGCATGTGGGCGAACTCACATACCGCAAACGGTTGTGATTGGTTACAATCTAAAAAATATAATTCTTAATTTTAACCCCTTTCTGCATGAATGTTCATATATGAACGTAATTAATAAGGACTCGAAAACATTATAAATATTACATTGTCTCTGGTTGCATTCTTAAGTTGCAAACCTGTTTATTCTAAATCAGTACCAAACAATATTATTAATTTCGTAAAAAATACTTGTCTTTTATTTTTTGTATTGTGAATAACTACTATAATCATCAGAAACACTCTTTGTTGAACGCAAAGGAATAATTTAAATTTTTCTTTATAGCAAAACAATACTTTCTATACATATATTATTTAAAAAAATTTCATAAATTTATAAATTTTTATAATGGCGTCTTTGAAAAACAAAACAAATTCCATTTTTAAAATGTAAGTTCATTTAACTTTTTACAGTGAACAACAGATGTCACTGCAATAGCAGATAGTATTCCAAATTCAAAAAATATGAATTGTAATTGTTTTATATTGATATTATTAAAAGGAGCATTGAAATTTACTTTGTTTATTTGTGATCATATAATCCTATAATTAATTTAATGCATATTTCCAAAAATTAAATAATATAAAATGTTGTACGTTATTTATTAGAAAAACACAGAAGCAAACAAATTTACCGCAAACGGCTATCATTCATAATATTATATTTGCGGTGTGGCCAATTTGGTGAGTAATCTCGCCCCTCTGACATTTGCTCTACACGCATAGGAATACATTTGAAAGTTTTCCTTTCAGGTTTAACGCGTGTGTCGAAATGTGTATAAAATATTTTATAAAAGTGACTTTCGTCAAACAATTTCGCAAATCAAATCTAAAAATTCCTCTTTCCACTCGAACAACTTAGTGGCGAAACACCGCAAAATCACGTTTCGGGTTGTTTTTGTTATTTTATTTTTTTCACAATTTCATCACTGTATTTTCCGTGTAGCCAAGGGACTCTTTGGACGGGTGACCGTTACAATAATAATATGTTATTTTTAATGCATATTTTTATCAGTACTAAATTCATCACACGCTATCATTTCAGAAGATCAACGAACGATAAAAAAAATTAAACCTACTCGACAATATTATTCATCATTTTTCAGCAAAAAAAAAAAAATACTTTTGGATGTATACTTATTATATT
>JAGTTH010006809.1:0-10963 GCA_022606485.1 Agraylea sexmaculata | reverse complement strand
CTAATAAATATTGACTTTATTAACACTCTAAACATCATTAATAATTAAATATACTTTTTGTCATATTTTATATAAAAAAAAGATTAGTTCATTTAATTATTTGATTGAGATACGTTAAACTATTTTTTTGTCTCTTTTCAATAACAACGTATTGTTTATTTATTTTAGAAACAACATTTGTCATGTTTACTTACTGTACTTTAAGGAAATGGCTAAAAAATCGGCTAATTATAATAATCTCTTCTGACTTACTTAATATTAATATTTCCACAATCTTACATAATTTTATAATTGTTGTCTTATTTGTAAATAATTCTTCATGTAATTTTAGTAAATTCAACACCATCTCGCGTGAAAATGTCTCACGTATTCGCATTTTCACTTTTCGCTTGCTCCGTTTTGTAATAATGTTCCATTGTGTTTTCGAGAGAGAGACACTTGTGGGAAATATTAATAAGGAAAAGTTTCCCAACAAAGATAAATTGCGATTTTTAATATTGCAAAAAAAAGAAGACGACAACTTAAATCTCTCCTTCCCATTGTTAGCGTATTTCAATGAAAGTATAGTTTTCAATCCATTTATTAAACCACGACCAAGGACAAGAATATCAAAATCATTTTTTTATTCGAGTATCTGAGGGAAATAATACTCTTTTCCGTAAAATGATATATAAATAATCCAAAATTCTCTATCCATTTATATAAAAATATTTTTAGATATCACTTGGTATCAATGAAAATATTATAAATTAAATTAGAACTTTTTGATTCAAAGCCCAGCATATTGATAATTATTATATTGTTTGTCTTACTTTGTATTGATAGTAAAATAACTCAAACAATGTTTTATAATTTAGGGCTTGGGGCTTTTTTAGTAAAATGACTGAAAAATAAATAAAATCAAAATTCTCTCTGATCTGTTAAAAAAATATCATTGGTATTTACCATAGACAATAAATATTATCATATTAAAAATATAACGATTTACTCGATTTTTAATGATAAAATTTATATGATTTTTTTATCTCTAATTTGTCTATCATTTTATATATTTTCTATAACATTTCGTTCTCTAAAAAATATTTTTAAATATTCAGAGGCGAGATAAATTATCAAATTGGTCACATCGCAAAATTATAATATCACCAATTACAGCCGTTTGCGTTATTTTAATTTGCCTCTTTGTGTGTCTTTAATTGTATGTATTTATTATTTTTTCAGGTCGTTTATTGGCTCGTACATTTGTGGTGCCTTTTTTGCTTGGATTCAAATTTCAGCTTTCCACATTGCTTCCATTGATTTTTGGTATTTTGGTCCTTCTCAGTAAGAAGGCTTTGATTTTATCAAAGATTGCGATTGCAGCGACAAGTATTTTTGGATTTAATTCATTCAGTGCTCCTGCATATGGCGGTGGATTTTATGGATCAGGTAATAAGAATCTAATATTAATTTCAATAAAGAAAACATGGATTACAGAGATTAATACGTCCTGGAAAAATGTCGTTGAAAATCATAGATTATTAATAATATTTTATTTTAATTTACCCTTCTAACAGTTTATATAAAATTATATGTTAAAAACATATATATGTTAAAAATAATTAAGTAATTACACTGTTTTGGTATCGAGTAAGCTGCAGAAATTTTAGTAAATATGAAATTACAGCAGCTTATTATTATTAATGACAAAAAATATTTTTACCACTAGATATAATGTGAATCAAACTTTTGGAATAACTTAATTAATGTACCAATAAAAACTATAGTGGAATTCGAACCCATGACCAAAATATTTCAATTATTAATAAGCCTATTATATTCTGTTTTATTATTAAATATAATATATACAGGCTGGTCTTAAAATAAGTTATTTTTAAATTATATCTATGCATTTTTTTAAAACATTTTAAATTATAAATAAATAAATTACTTAACTTCACACTTTGGGCCATATTCAATATAATAGAGTCGATTATGTATGAATAAACTTGAGCTTGGTAGTATTTGATCTAAACGCATACGCACCGCACGCACACTCTCATTACAATATTATATTGAATAAAACCCTTTTTGTAAACTGCATAAGGGGGCGTTGCCTTTATAAAATATGTTATTATTTAATTATTTATTTTTATATATAAATGGGGTGACATACCTTCTCATAAAGTATTATCAAAAGTCCACATTTATTTTTGTGGGTAACTGTTTTAATAATATTATTATTTTCAGGACTTTCAGCTTACGGCAATAGATATCAAACCAACGACTATTTTATAAGAAAAAGTAATCCAAACTACCATCCAGTCGAAGAAGAACAAATAGATCCATACTATGCTTCTTCAAACAGATTCAAAGATACTTCAGAACAAATAAATACACCTGAAGATCTTAGAGATAGACTTGAAAAGCTATTTGTAGCAAAACACGGCCATGAAAGGACCCATAGAACTTTTGCATGGAATGATTAAATGGATAGAAATTTATATCATTCAACATTAAACAATCAGAATTTCAATTGATTCAGGATCCATTTTTAATTATTTTTATTCAATACATCATACATTTTTTAACCAAATCAATCACCCATGAAATTCCTTAAATATGATGGATTGATACACTGTAAATAAACTATTTAATAAAATATATACATGATTAAAAATAAAAATCGTTTATTATTTTTTAAGGTTCTTAAGCCCATGACTAGTTAAGTAATAATTTTGGGATTATATTTAATTTTATTTCAATGGATCATTAACACAAAAACGTATCTCTAAATTTACAGTCTGTAAGAAGAGAAGAAAATAAACGAAAGTGTTTATTTATTATGCATATTTATTAAGACTATATATGACATTATTATGTGGAGTTGATTTATTAAATGTGAATAAAGATGAAAATAAATAATAGTAAATTTGAGTGTCGCAAAGGACCGGGCCAATCCCGGAAGAGACTCATTGCAATTTCCAGCATGAAATAATATTCTTTGAATATAATATTTACCCTTTACATAACAAAATAATTACCAGTAATGTAAGTTAAATAAATTATGGTTGTGAATTTACTATAATAAATCGATGGGTTATTTACCCAAAAACGTATCTACAATTATTGTAATATATTTTGGTGCATAGTTTTGGCATTTTATAAATAGTATAACAATAATCATTATTATAATTGTTCACATAATATCTTTAAAAATAAGTTTCCGTAATAAAAACAATTTGGATTATAATTTGGCTAAATTGCTTTTTTGATTGATCTATAAATATCACGATTAAAAATATACAACACTTAATATATAAAATCAGTAGATACCAACATTTATGTTGGCCAATTATATTAATGAATTAAAATAAGACACATTAATTTTCACTTTAATGAATTTTATTCAGAAGAGACATAATGAATATTTAAAAACGGTACTAAAAAAACACTTTATCATAATTCGCTTTATTATCATCTCAACACCAAATTAATCTTCTACTATAATTGGAGTTGCATTCAAAGCATTATATTCGGTGAAAGTATTTTGTTTGCTTTATAGTTTCTATGGACGTGTAATATAATAATTATATGATTATATCTGAATTAATTATAATAAAATAAAATAAAAATGTGAGTATAGGGCAAAACGCAACGAGAGATCGTTCCAGTCTGATTAGTACTAGATTTTGGTGCCAAATATTATAATTATCACAATATTAGAATAACATAACGGCTCTTTTACCATAGGCTTTATTTACAGTTTGATTGAAAAGTATTAAAATATACATAATATTGAAAAGATTGGAGAAGGCTTGTTTATAAAAAATTCCACTGATTTGACAAAATTCAATATTGTTTATGACCTTTTAACAAAAAATGATAATAATAAACTAAGATTTGTTGAATGTCCTTAGACTCAAAGAAAGACAACGTAGAATTTGATAAAATCAGTGGGATTTATTTGAATAAAATGGTGTTAATATTTAAATTATTTATTTTCAGAAATATGAAATGCTTGTTATTTCGTAGCACTTCAATAAAATAAAAGACTAACTTAAAAATTAAATAGTTTATTTATTTCCATAGAAAATCGGAAGAGCTTTTTTATAAAAAAACTAGTTAAAAAGAAAATCTTTAGAATTATTTAATTTCGTTATCTGTGGGTTAAATGGGATTTTTAGGGTAGTTTTTTTTTAACAAATAATTGCTAACATATCATGGCTACTCTTTATTTAATTCATATAATATTTTTTGTAAAATCAGTCAATCCAATCACAGATTTTACATACTTTTACATTATATTCAAGCGAAATAATTCTGAAAATAATTATGCTTGATACACCAACCATCCTAAGCAGGAATCAAACCTGCCTCTTCTGGTATGGCCCCAGATGAACTCTTTTTATTATATTTAAGATGTTAAATCTAACTTAATGCTAAGAGGTCAGTTAGCTTACCAATATTATTACTAATAAATTATTTTACGTGTATTTTGTTCGGGATTAGCTTAAGCTGGTTTATTTAATTGGAATCATACAAAAATTCCCTAAAAGTACATTATTTCTGTTTCACGTGAAACAAACTGTTTCGATCAAGTAATCACTCAAGGCTCCATATTTAATTGAGAACATTGTTGTATACATTTAGTTAGCGAGTATAGAATACAGTTAATTATTTATATGCCTAACCGCGATTGCAGTAACGGCTGATATTAGATATGCGATTCTCTAAGATTCCTCCACTAATTGACCCAGCTATGTAAATAATCTCCTACCCGAAATACTGTTTGGCGGTAGATATGCTCCGCGGTGTGTGAAAATCTCTGTATAAAAAGCAAAACATCCAAAATTTGAGACACACTTGAAATCAGCTCCTCCAGTTGAACCAACCATTCGCACAATGATGAAGATTGTCGTAGCACTCCTTGCTTGCGTAGCGGTCGTAGCCAGCGCTGATGATTCGTTCAATTCCGGGATCATCACGTCTTTGAAGCACTGCCTTCAGGCCAAGGACAAGATGGACTGCCTCAAGAGGAAGGTTATCGAGAAGATCGATTCTGAATTGAAGAGCAACAGGACCGTGTACGTCACCGACGAAGTCATCTTGAAGAGAGACCCCAACTGGACCGGCGATAACAGTATTGCCAGGTCTTTGAAATCAGATGACATCAACGGACTTCTCTTGGCCAAGCTCAATGATTATATCAAGTCTTCGGTGGTGCAGTTCAAGCTCGGAGGAGAGGCTGAAGAAGGTGAGCTTTGATTCAATACTCACCTGAGCGTCCGCATTGTACTCGACTAATGCTTGATTCGCTTCAATTGGTTTATAAAATAAAATAGCATTGTTGTGGTTATCAGGTAGAAGGAAGAAAGGGCACAGGATCTATATGCTCGCAGCAGTTGGGATGGCCGGTGTGTTGGCTCATATCTTCTTTGGTAAACTTGCTCTCATCTCTGGGACTGCTTTGCTCACCGCCAAAATCGCTCTTCTGTTATCTGTTATTGTGAGTATATATTCAATAAATTTTAAATTAAAATCACAAAGTATAAAACTCGGTATATAATAAAAATATGAGGGTAAATGGGCCATGTCTTATACCAAGATCACTTAAACATTAGAAGACGTAACTGATATCTTTATATATTGTTAGCTCAGGGAATAAGCTTCTGAAATAAATACGACTTACGTTACAATTAGTTAAGATCGTCAAAAGTAAAATTGCATATTTTATTTTGTTAATCACCAATCAAAGTTTACTCTGAAATCCTGCATTGAAAGGTAAATACTGATTATTAATCAAGTATTCGAAGGTTGTATTGATTGATTAACTTATATTTGATCCTAAACCCGCTCAAGTAAAAAATAATAATTTGATCGGTTATTACGACTGAGAGATCAAGAATAATATTAATAAAATCCCGATCGATCGTCTTGATCCAGGTTTACTCTGATTTCCTGTATTGTAAGGTAAATACTGATTATTAAGTCAGTGACCTGTGTTACTAGTAATAGTTAAGATCACCGACAGAAAATTAATTAACACGTTGTTGTGTATAAAAAGCGCATCGGGGTCTAAATAAAAAAGATTCACAATTAAAAATTCAATAAAATAGTGTAATGAAAGTGTGTGCGTGTGGTGGGTATGCGTGTACACCAATTCTACCAAGCACTAGTCTATTCGTACACACACCATCTATCACATGTGTTGGCTACAAATACTGTGGGTTCAAATCCCGCTCAAGTAAAAAAAAATTGATTGGTTATTACGACTGGAAGATCGAGAATAATATTATTAAAATCCTGATCCAGGTTTACTCAGACAATGAATTTGCACGTTGTTGTGTCTAAAAGACCCTCTCAAAAAAGCTCCTCTAGCTGTATATAAATAAATAATAACAAAAAAAATATCTCCACAATATAACAAATTCAAAATGGGGGACTGTTTAGCTTAATAACCCCATTTGATATTATATACGTTAACCTTATACTCTTTTTTTATGAAGTAATCAGGAACTTTTTAGGACACGCTTTACAAGTGTGTGTAGGATAGTTGTAAGAATTAATGGGATAATAATTTGTATTAAAATTGTGTGTGTTTTTTATAAATTTAAACATTATATTTTAACACATTATAAATTTCAAAAATTAAGTAATGCTAAAATAAAATGTACATATACAAAGGAAGCAAACGAGTATTCCATATATACATATAAATTGAAATAATATAAAGCTTTTTAAATTAAAAAATTGAAGTAATGGATTAAATTGATAACCTTATATTTTATGAATCAAATCAAAGTAAAGATTAAAAAAACTAGTAAAGAATCCTTTAGAGTATTTTAAATAAAAATAAATAATATAATTAATTTTTAATTTCACGAGATGCAATTTTAATCATTTAAAATATTCACAGGGGAGATCGATTATAAAAATGTATTCAATAATATTATTTCCGATTTTTTTTTCGATTCAAGCTTTTTACTGAAGTATACTTTTAATAATTTTAAATATCATCTTATTTAAAGCTAAACGCTATTACAGAAAATCGGTAATTTTCGTTAGCTTTCTTCGCAGACATAGACTTATTTTATGAAACGTATTTAAAATGGAGAATGGATTTATTTATTGCGTTAAAATGGGTGCATGGAAATAAAAATTCAACCGTTTTTTTTTGTGGCCTGGAAATTATTTCCGCATTAAAAATTGCCATTGGATGGCATTAAAATCCAACAATAAAATATTTTTGAGTTACGCAGTCTGTAAAGAGTTTTTACTGTGTCTTATTTACATTCCTTTATAACTATTTTGTTGATTTATTTTATAGATCGGTCTGAAGAAGTTGGTGAGTAGCAGCAGTGGACATTCAGAACATGTCGTTTACACAACTGATCATGGACATCATGGTGGATGGCAAAGGTCTACTATTGCCCAAGAAATGGCTTACAAAGGTTACAAAGCAAAATCAGGAGAAGCTTATCCCAACAATTTCGCCTATGCAGTGTACGAGGATCCAAGGGGAGAAATCGAATCGCATTAAAAACACCACACGCCGCTTTAGCATTTAATATTTATTTATTTATTTAAACCCGAATAAAACTACTTCTAAAAATACACCCACTCTTTTAATTATCATATTAAGATATATCAAATATGTGTTAAGTACTGCCTAACGAGCGAATCTCGAAGCGGTAGTAAAGTAAGTGTAACGTAAAACGTGTGCTAGTTAACAATATGAATTAGTCATTAGTAAATCATATTAACCGTTCAACATGCGATTTGCATTAGTATCATTTTTTATAATAAGCTCGTCTTTTTAATTAAAAAAAATTGACTATATTATATCGCCATTTAGTGGAAATTCAAAGTGCTGAAATATTGAAAACATACTCCGAAAAATGGTTAAGATATTTTTAGGCAAATATCATAATTAATGCACCCATTCAAATGCAATAAATGAACGTTACTCCTAATAATCTCTTATAATCAACAAGGAAATAAAAGATAATTATGTTTTTAAAAATGTTCACACATTTTTTTTGTCTTTTCTTAAAAGTTGGCAAAATGGACTGACGCAGTCTTCAAAGAAAACCAACGATATTATATACAAATAGTTCACATATTTAATTTAATATCGACTCTTTATTATCTCATGGTCATGGATTCAAAGCCTTTGTTATTATTTATTAATGTTCATATTTGTAAATGGGTTTTTTTCCCATTCTTTCTATATTTTAATAATATTATTCATGTCAAATTTAAATAAAACATTCTAATGTTAGTTATAGGTAAAAACATTTATATACTCTGTACACCTAAGACTACTTCCAAAGATGTATTGTTCTATCAATCATTGTAAAAACTTATACATAATAAAGAAATTAAACAAGAGGCTTCAAAGCCCGTTTGAATAAATAAAATCCTGAAAAGATTTCCTGGATTTTAGATAAATACTGAGTAATATCAAGTCACAAGTTGTGTAAGATCATCGACAGGTGAAAAAATGAATTAACACATTAAGTTATTGTTCCTAATAAATAAATGTCTGTAAAACTTAATAAAACAGTCCCTTTTTTATTTTATTTTAAATTCCACTCGATTTATGTTTTCAAAGCTTTTGGAATTGGATGCGATTTTTTATATTTACCGCAAGATTGGAATACTAATTTCTTATTTGATTTAAAGTAATATATACTAATAATTTAACCAGATATAGAGTTACTTGAAATGAATCTCTCCGCATAATTTATAACTATTAAGTTAATATAAATTTATATTTTAGATATTTTTTAAATAAAAATGTTGGCGCATTATAAATATTACAATAAACTGAAATTATAACTTATTTCTGCTTATGCTTAAAATTTTTTTTCAATATTTTTTTTGTAAAAAATTCCTACTTAGTTTATTTTGTATTTTATTTCTAACGCCGTATAATAAATCACTGTACCATTACAGATATATGTTTAAAACCTGATAAAATATATTTATTACCATTTGTATGATTTAATTGATTGTAATTATATAAAAAAATGTGTAGATTGAGAAATCATTATAAAAAATAGAATAAAATATATGTGCTTAAAGAAAATTTCTTTTAATTTATTACTTAGAAATAGATCAATGTGATGATTAGAAAGAACTTTTCTCCGCATATTTTGTTTGCATGATCGTATTTATTTAAAACATAATAATTAGCAAGATGAATATTGCATGTAGCATAATTATCCAAAGAGAAAATAAATTATAAAAAATGAATAAATTTTGAATGAGATATTATTTATTTTCATCAGTTACAGTATGTATTTTTAATATATGGATAATAAAACAGCAGATCCAAACGACAGTCTCATCTTTATTACATGTTTTAACATAACAAGGATTGCTTATAGACATAGTAACGATCACAGAGACAGTATTATATATTAGACAGTGAATGATATTTTAAGTTATAAGTAAATACATATCCAAAATGATACACTTGTGCGTGCTTGTGTGCAAAACCAGTAAGCGCATCACTGCGCAGTCCGGTCTGTTTGCCTTGGACTTGATAATAAATAGTCTGGTCATATATTTAATTACTAAAATGCGGCTCGGAGTACCTGGTCTATCAATTGAGTGTACCTGTGAATAATTTCATAGTATAAACAATCAAGACTCTGGTAAAAGCACGCTTACAAACGAAGGTACGGTGTAACCACGACGCGTCATATTAGACGCATTCTATATAATACAACAACACTTAACAAATTAAAGGCTAATATATAAATATATGCATATAGTTTAATAAATTAACAGTAAGCTATCGACATGAATGTTTGTCTGTGGGTACCTCACTTAAATTATAATACATATGTGATTAATATTGCACATTGCACATCGCGTATTGAAATGAAGCTTAGAGGGAGCGGAAGATTCAATCGTCATTGTGTGAATAAATAAATAAATAAAAATAAATTAGTTATAAATAATGCGAATCATCATCATCCTTCAGACGCGGCGTGTGTTGGACGCTTAAGCGGCAAAAATGTACGCGCTAAATCGGCAGCGCCCTTTGAAATAATAATATTATGTATGTACAAATTTAATAAAAACTAGAGACGCGACGGTTCAGCGCTGTGATTTTTGCAAATTAGGCGCTTTTTAGTGATTTGGGTGGTTGATTTATTTAACTTCTTGGGGCGTATGCGTTGTAGGCGCGGCTTTGGGCTTCTTCGCCGTTGAAGCTCCTGCGGTAATGTCCGCCACTACCGCTTGGCTCGTATTCACCTCCGTAGTGGGATGATGAGAAGGTGTGACTTTGGGAGACTTGCGGGTGTTTCACGATTTCGTAGGTGGTCTTTTCATGGGCTTCACCCCCGGAAACGAGCTTCTTCAAGCCGATGATGGCGCTGAGGACGAGGGCGATCTTTCCGATGAGGAGAGCTTTACCGGCGATGAGAGCGATTGCTTGGAAAGCCATGGCGACGAAACCTCCCTTGATAGCGATGGCGGTTAGGATTGGGCCGATGTATTTCTTCAGCTTGCCACGTCCTTCTTCGATCATCCTGGCGAAGCTCTCTTCACCGTCATCGAAAGCGCGTCCGCTGAAGCTTGACATGGACATGGACATCTGATGACTGTCTAAGAACCGGCTCATCTTTTCGGCAAGAACAGAGTCCAGTTGTTCTGAGCTCATCTTCTTCACTTGCTCTTCGCTGTAGTTGTTTCTCAAAGACCTTGATTCTTCGGCATCTTGGCGCTTGACCACTGAGAGGCCTTCGAAGATGGTGATGTTGTCGGTCTTGATGGCCCTGTCGGCGATCTTGACAGCTTGTACTTTGAGGCACTTGACGATCTCTTCTGATTTCTCGCAATGGTCGTAGATCTTGCGGAACATCTTGAGTCCTGATGTGAGGGGATCATGGGCTGATACCATGCATGTGGCGAAGACGAGGACGAGGGCAACCTTGGAGATCATCATGGTGGTTGTTGTTCTGTG
>JAGTTH010006807.1:0-22099 GCA_022606485.1 Agraylea sexmaculata | reverse complement strand
ATATATATATTCGTTAGTTAGTTCTATTTTGGAGTTGTGGAGGACTTGGAGGTTTGAAGAGTTGCGGTATTATACCATCATGACCGCCAATTGCCTCCAGTTAATCCAATCTGATCCAATAAAGAGTCACTCTGTCTGTCTGTAAAGGTCAATATACTTCTCGAGATTCATATAAGAAGAATCTTCATTTAATCAACATTAATAAATATGGACTATGTTGCTTCCTTTCAAAACTAATTATACTAATAATTGTTGAACGTGTGTGCAGGTTATATGTATGTATGTACGGATGCATCAATCAACCATCAGTGTTACCAGATGGAAGAATAATTATTTTACTACAATGAATACATGACATGAAATGACAATTCTCAAAAAACAGTATTTATCGGGAAATCGCTTTTTAAATATTGTGTTGAGTGTTGTCATCGTATGAAAACCGCATTAAATTATTTTATTAATCATTTACAATTATTTATTTTATCAATCAAACATGTTCTGAATAAAAAAAATAAACAATAATATAAAAAATTGTCTAAGTGTGTGTATGTTATATGTCTGTATGTCTGTACGGGTAAAACACGTGCTTCATTTAAATGATTCTGACTGGAACGAACACTATATTATATCGGAAATTAAAAGCTCTTCACTCAATGAAAATATGCTTCATTTTAAAACATCATATAACCTATACAAATAGTAAAATAGTCCTATTTGACAGCGCAACTAATGTAGATTCATCTATTATCTATAACACATTTCATGTCTCTGTCAATAGAAGGTATTTAATCGGAAACTATTGTATTTTATAAATAATATTCAAACGGAGTGACGTATGACAGGCAGTGTTACCAGATGGAAAAATAATAATAATATTAGAGATTTCTAATAATGCACAATGAGTGTTGTCATCATATGAAAACACGTATTAATTTAATTTTATTTATAATTTACATTGGAAATTAAAACATTATTAATGCATGATAAATAACGAATCTCAAAAAACTCGCTTTTTAAATATTGTGTGTTGCCATCATATGAAAACCGTATTTAATTTATTTATTTAAAAAATAAACAACATATTACCGTCCTATTAAAAAACCAAGCAGAAAAAAATTAACAAATTGAAAATTTCAATTAAAATCACCCTAGTTATATATAATTGTGATTAAAATTTCGTCCATATGAATGGTATGTTTATTAAATGATTTTGTTGCGTGTCTTGACATACAAATGTGTAACCATATTTGTAATAAAATAAAAATAAAAAAAAAAACACCACAACGACGACCGTCAAGTCGTGAGTACGTGATTCGATTGTCGAACGATTGCGTTTTCTTCACACAACAATTAACCAATCAATACAAATTGTTAATGATATGTATGTATGTAGGTTGTGACGCCTTTGAAAATAGAACCGAGGCTGGAATGCACCGCCAGCTTCCGCCCTCCTCCTCCTATGTATGCATGCATACATTGCTTTGACTCCAAAAATAATATTTCTGTGGACGGAAAGTGTGTCCACTATGATATTTATCACGAGTTATAATTTATTAGAATGCCTCTTTAGTCCAAATTCGTGGACATAACACATTATATTGCTCGAGGTCGGCTCGTTCAATTGACCTTTTTCATTCATACATACATACATACATATTTGACACAATGATTTTTATCGTGTACACTGTCATTTCTATAATCCACTGCTATAATAATTTGTGTCTTCAATCAATCAATTGGGGGTGAATTAATTTTATAAATCATACTCCATTCGAAAAGGGTCACTCTTAATAATAATATAATATATATATATATATAATTGTCTAATTGTGTGTATGTTATATGTCTGTATGTTTGTCTGTACGGGTCAATCAATCCCTCAACCATCCTTAGAATATATATATATATATATATATATATATATATATATATATATATATATATATATATATATATATATATATATATATATATATAAATGTTAATTATATTAAATCTTGTGTGTAATTTTTTTCCAAGATCATTTCCCATACATGTAGAGCAAATGTCAGTGACGGAGTAGAGAAAATATAAAAATTTAGACATTCTGATTGATCAGACTCTTGATCTATAAAAATAAGAAATGAATGTATACAATTCTAGGTTGACTAAAACCAACCAATTCAAGTTGCCAAAAACCAACAAGTGCCATATATATATATATATATATATATATATATATTTATATATATATATATATATATATATATATATATATATATATATATACATTTAAAATATAATATATACAGAAAAATAGTCCTTAATATATCAGGGTAGAAGCATTTAAATTCTGTGTCTCTTAAGTCTTTATAGAACTGAGCCATATATTCAAAATAGAATAGAATATTTGGTAGTGAGACTGCATTTATATTTGTTGATTATTGAAGATATGCGAAAATAGCCCTTAATATGTATGAGGTATAAAAAATAATTATTATGTCATCGCATTGGTTCAAGTTCAAATTCGAATTTGTTGTTGTTTACTTGCAATGTGCGTAGTGCATTTTGGTTGAAATTACGCTGTACCATATACTTTGTTTACAAATTCAAATCATCTAATAAGTAAATACGCAAGATTCTCAAACTTTTTAAAATAATAATTGAAAAGTTTAACTAGCCGACTTGGACCATTAATTGTGGTATGGTTGTGTTACATTTAATTATTTTCAGTACAATAAAAGACATGTTGTATAAAGGCAGGCCATACAACTGGATGTTTAAATATCAAGATAGTGTACCAAGCAACAATTTTCTCACTCAGACTCATCTACTTACAGCGGTATTCACTAAAGTGAAAAATTCAAGCTGTCACACTGGCAGTGACAGCTGGATTACTCGATTTTGACAGATGACAGACAGAGATACTTCAAAACCATTGACACTATCATGAATGCATTTTTGTGAATACCGCTGTTAAGTGCTCACTTAATGAGTTAATGAGTCGTGTGTGTACAAATAGCCTAGAGCTTAGTAGTATTTATGTACATGCATACGCACTGCACGCACACACTCTCTTTATTCAATACGGATGTGATTGGCTCTCGTGTTTGTTTATATTTCTCTCATTGGCGGAGATACGAACAGCACTCATGTCTGTGCAGTGCTTTAGGGTTAGGCGACACACACACACAGATAAATTATTTAATAAACTTTATTTTATACCGCCTAAATATACAAGGATGGAATATTTTAAGGGGGTGGTAAATACATTTTTTTAAATACTTTTTACTTTTAATTACGTATAACAGAATGACCTGATACCAAGATGGTGGCCCGAACTCCATTCCAAAAGCATTATGTATTTATATTTTAAATTTATCAGGGCTATCAAATTTTTAAGTATTATTTTTATTTTACATATAATTACTACATCATACTGCACTACCACTACAGCATTACGGGGGATCCCAAGAAAAATTACAATTGAGATATAAAAATAAATTTAACAATAAAAGAGAATAATAAGAAGAAAAACATCAATAGAGGATCAATGTAAAAAAAATAATAGATTAATGATATAAAAATAATTTTTTTTGCACGCTCTCCATAAATATAGAAAGAAACAAATACTACAAATGTTTTTTTTTTTACATTGTATAAATTGTCAAATATGTTTTCGATAACGAATCAATTAATTAAGTATCCGAAGACAAGTGAAAACAACAGTTTGAAATAAAATTGATCACCGATATTGGGGCTTATTGGGAGTTAAATTTTGATAGATTTTAATAATATTATTGTGTCGTTGTTAAATTATAATATTTATTTGTTAACTTTCAAACAATCGCCGCGCCTCTTTCAAGTGACGTCATCTTGTATTACGAAACAGACGACGAGAAGACATCATTTTTTTACCCAATAGGTGTGGTTTTATATCCAAATATATGCACATAATGATGATGATGATGATACGCTCTGTTACATGTTGTACTTGTTGACATTGTTTAAACTTGCTGGACCAAGTCTCGGCAATTTGGTGAATTATTTTAATGCGCAAAGAAAGGCGACATTTTGCTGCGTACTCCATGAATGAATACATACTTTATTTATATTACGAATGAATCTTTTTGGCCAACTTGCTTTTGGAATTAGGCCAGGATTGAGGCCTACAGAGGGTTTCAGATATTCCCTACTAAACTCATATATTATAAACCATTTTTTATATGTATTTATACTTGATTTCAAAACAACAAGCGTTCAAAACAATTCAAATATGGAATACGCGTACAAAATGCATATTTATAATTTATTTATACATCATTGATAATTTATCATTGGTCGTGATTTAGCACACTAATGATCATAGACATTTGCGGTGTAGAATATCATAAAGATGGCGGACCAAGTAGACGAGTTAGAATGAGACTGTCAAAGTCATATTTTATCTATATCATGCGCTTATCCGGCCTTCTGATATCGGTGGAATCGGATACGCCTACTTTTCTAAGATATTGTGTTAATGAGTTGTGTGTTTACGAATAGACTAAAGCTATTGGTGTACATACGCACCGCACGCATACACTATTATATTTAATATGGGCGTAAGGAACAGAACAATTTAGTATACACCCTTATTCCACCCAATCCCCAATTCTGCTAGTCAAATTTTGAAAACATTTCGGCGGGCCATGGCTCCAATAGTCTGATTCAAAGGCCGGATAGCGCAATACGCCCTTTTTCCGTAAATTAGCATTTGTAAATTTTGATATTATCTGTTGATAGAGACAATAAGGGCCGTATTCAATATAATATAGTGTGTTGGTGAGTTGTGTGTGTATTAATAGACTAGAGCTTTGTAGTATATGTGTATGGTGTACACGCTTACGCACCGCACGCACACACTCACTATTATATTGAATATGGCCCTAATAACCCCTCGTTTTTCTTATGTCATGTAGATTCTCTGTCTTATTATACTAACAATTTTTCCTCAAAATGTTGCCACTAATTAAAATCCATCATGTATATTTCAACAGCCGCGCTCACGACATGTATTGCCATGACCAAAAATCACAACAGTCATTTATGAATGATGCAATTGACGAAAAGTTATGTGGTATCGTCGTTTCAATCTGTTAAAATGTGATGAAATTTATAGCTTGATATAAATAAGTGCATTATTAAATAGTGTCACCCGGGTTTTTAATACTGATATTATTTTTTTGCGCAAATATATAAATTGTCGTAAGTGGCAACATTGATCTAAAATGACAGAGAGGAATTCAAACAGTATTATATTCGTGAAAGTTAAAATATTCTGCGTAGGATTCGAACCCACGTACTTTAACTATTACATATTATTTGTAGCTGCACTGCAAACCTGTACTTTAATTCTATATATATTGTGGGTGTTTTGTTACTTATTACCGATCTTAAATTATAATTTTTGAGGACATTGTTTATTCATAATAATGAATAATACAGCGAATGTTCGATTTTCAAATATACTAGTATGTGGCGGATGAAAAGCTTCGACACTGCATGCATAGATAGCGTTCGCCTTGCAATATGATCATTGAAATCAATATGGATTAATAAATTCGAATGAAATGCAAATCGTTTGTTATTTTAAAATATGGGTTAACTATCGACCCGCGAGATGCGCACGCATCGTCCTGAAATATTAAACGGTGACGTCATTCTAGTTTTATCCTAATCGTGGCGAAGGCTTTGTTTTATTATTTAAAAGGCATGTTTGCATTTTAAATAGGCTTAATGCTCATTTGGAAGGTGTCCAACAGTTACGTACGTCTGTCTGGCTTCGGTTCGGATCGATACGGCAAGGGTTGGACATGATTTTCATACAATCGTACCATTGTCTTCAGGATTAAGGGACGTCTGGCCCTTAAGAAGGCTTAGGAAGGGCTTCCTCTTCACACTATGTATATATGCTCGCGAATATCAACTATTAAGACGAGAGACACACTTCTTAAATTTACATTTATATGAACAAAATATTAAGACTTGTATAAAAGACTGCCAACGGGTGAAAATATAATATATTAAAAAAACTGTGTGCACACAATTCACTGTTAAATAATCAGAATAAGGCACAAGAAATCATCTATTTCAGGCTTACTCTGATTTCCTGCTGTGAAGGGTGAAAAAAAATACTATATAATAGATATTTATTTTAAAAAATGTGAAAGAATCTCGTTTCTCTGGTGTTATTTATAACACATGATTTCTTGGATTAAATTCAAATAAATCGCCAGACAACTGGATGTAAAAATATCAATATGGCGGACCAAGCAGACGAGTCTGAGTGAGATAATTAGTGTAACCTCAGTCAAACTCATACCATGAAATTTAGCGATATAAATTAATTCGTAGATAAGATTACAAGTAATACTAAAAATATCACATTCAATATAAATATTAATTACAATATAAACGATGGCTGTTGCTTGGTCCGCCATCTTGATATTTATATATCCACTTGTCCAGCCTTCTAATATCGGCGGTGTCGATTTTAATTGTATGGAAAATAAAAAAATAAGCTTGCAATCTAATTAATTAAATATTCCAATATTGTATGTATTAATAATTATTGCTATCGGAATATAATTTTTATTTAACTCTTGTCCCCATTCACCTCATTTTTCGTTACATATAAAATGTATTATTTATTTCGATTCAATTATACGGTCAATTATACGGTATTCAATTGTCTTATAATAATAAAAAGCAATTATATATATATATATATATATGGATATTAAGAGTTAAGAAGAAGAGTTATATATATATATATATATATATATATATATATATATATATATATATATATATATATATATATATATATATATTAATGAGAATTGCAGTATGTTTGCTTTTTGAATTAATAATCAATTATATATTGAAGGATGTATTAGAAAATAAAAAACATATTTATATTACTTTATCTTTAATGGAAATTAGATGGATAAAAATATAATTGTATTCAGTTATTATTCTTATTGGAATTAATACTGAAAAATATATGTTTAGTCAAAAAATTTGACAAATTTTAACGTGCAAACTTAAAACTGCACACTTTTTTAAAATTATGTATAAATATATATATATATATATATATTTCTACATATAAAGACTCTGTACATATTATATGTACAATTATTAAATATCTCAAATATTAATTTGAAATTAATTTAATATTATTATCATTTAAATGCCCGTTTCGATATTTCAGATATGTATTAATTGTAGTAAAATAATTATATGAAATATTAATATTCCATCTGGTAACACTGATGATATTACATACGCTAATCACATGAAGGTGTTGTGAATAAATAAATATGAATGCGTGTTGGTGTTATTTGAAAATCGAACAAATCGGCGTCACATATTTGAAAATAAGAATATTTTCGGCGTATGTGTGAGAGTATTGGTTGTGGTGGTGGTAGTGTGTAGTACGCAGGTCCGTTACGCAGAGGGTGTACTTAGTATATTTGCAGTGCAGATGAAACCTTGGACCTTCAGGCACGTCTTGGAGACACGGGATATGTTAACACTGGCTTAAACCAGGCCACGGTTATTGCGGACGCGCGTTAATGACGAGTAGGCAAGTGTGTATAGTATAATGTCGGCTGGCTCAGGCTGGCAGGCTCAAGCTGGTGGATGTCGTCTGCTGTTGACACCATGACTTGCTGGGAGACTGTGGCCATCCTTCAGCCCTGCGCTTTGTTGGCATCATCAGAACCCTCGCAAGTTAGTACCGCTCATGTAACACATGCATATATACATACCTGACTATCTTTTATATGGCAATCATTATTTGACAATGCATATTATATATATATATATATATATATATATATATATATATATATATATATATATATATATATATATATATATATATATATATATATATATATATATATATATATATATATATATATATGTTAATTATATTAAATTCAGTGTGTAATTTTTTTTCCAAGATCATTTCATACATGTAGAGTAAAATGTCAGTGATTTATATAGAGAAAATATAAAAATTTAGACATTCTGATTTGATCAGACTTTGATCTGGCAAAACAAGAAATGAATGTATACACTTCTAGGTTGACTAAAACCAACTAATTCAAGTTGCCAAACCAACAAGCCATATATATATATATATATATATATATATATATATATATATATATATATATATATATATATATATATATATAGTAAGTATATATATATATATATATATAAGTGTTTTGAAATTGTGAAATAAACATGCAATGTTCAAAATAGCTGAGGGCCCTCACAACCACTCTCTAATATATTTATTATAATGCCTGTTATGTACAGTAAATATCAAGCTTTATACATGCGCACATGTCACATATACTCCATGTATATTTTAATGTGCCAATGTCAAACGAATATTATATTAATTTATTATCAATACACTCATATGTATGAAGAAATTAGACGTCATTGTGATTAATCAAGCGTTGTACTACAAGATTCGTTTGATTTTGGCACATCTCCGCATGGCATAATTAAACAAAATATTTCTACATTATTAACGTTTTTGATAATCTCGATAATCCGTCACATTTGAGACATAATCCGGACGTTTAAGGTAAAGATCATCGAGATTACCAGAAATGTGAATATATATATATATATATAGTTTATTTTTTCATTCACAAGATGTTATAAAATAAAATAATATAATACGGTTTTCATGTAATGACAACACTCGACATAATATTTTACCGATAAATACTGTTTTTATTATGCGTTATTAAATATCTCTAATACTATTTTGATATTAATTTAGTTATATTCTCATTAAAATACCCGTTTCGACATTTTAGATAAGTATTAATTGTAATAAAATAATTATATAAAATATACATTGCTTGATTGATCGATCCGCACAGACAGACATACAACATACACACACGTTTAACAATTATATATATATATATATATATATATATATATATATATCATAATAATAATAATATATATCATAATCTTCAAACATTTTTGATAATCTCGATAATCCGTCACATTTGACACCTTAAACGTCCGGATTATTGAATTTATAAATATTATTAATTAACAGGCGCCTATAAAAAGTGTAGGATTGTCACTCGAAATTATTCGTTTTAAATCCGAAAAAAATCATAACATATATAAACATACATTGTTAGGGGGCGGAAGTGCAAATACCGGTTTCTTAAAAAGCAGTAATGATATAAAAAATAAATTAATTAATTTGGTTGTTAACAATTCATACATTAATACAAATAATAACCCGCGCAGTGTCCAATGCTACAAGGCACTTCACTGCACTCACTTAATGAAATCAATTTAATATCTTTGAAATTTCACATAAATAAATATATAAATAATATATAAATAATAAATAAATATTCATAAATATGTATAATAAATATTGAGATAATTAATGTGTAAATATCAGATAATTCAATTAATATGTGTGAAAAATTAAATAGAATTATACAATTTAATAGAAAATATTACCCGCGCAGTGTCCAATGCTCAAAGGCACTTCACTCCACTCACTTAGCCGAGTTATGATTATTATATATGTAGGACATTTTTCGGTTATTTTTTTTTTAGGAAAGGTTAAAAAAAGACACTTTTTTTACTTAGCTTTTATCTATTTATTAAATTAGTAAAACTGATAATAGAGGAATTTTTCAAAGACAATTATTTAAACAGTGAGCTACGTAACTGGAGAGTTTTTGTACAATAACTATAGTACAATAATTTTTAATGCGGAAATATAATTAAGCCCTGAAAAAAATCTATTAATAAATACTCCAAAATATTAGATTTTTAAATGTTAATACTATTTTATGCGGAAAAGTCCAGAAAAAACAATAATTATTATAATATATAGCAAATATGCAATAAACAATTGTATATAAATCCTTTTTATGTAGGTTATATATATATATATATACATATATATATATATATATATATATATATATATATACTATATATATATATATATATATATATATATATATATATATATATATAATTTTAAAAAGTGTGCAGTTTAAGTTTACGTCTTATGTTAAAATTTGGCAAATTAATTGACTAATTTTTTTTCAGTATAATTCCAATAAGAATAATAACTGAATAAAAATATATCGTTATATATAAAATTATATTATATAAAATTATATATATATATAAATAAATATATATATATATATATATATATAAATATATATATATATATATATATATATAATTTAAATCTTATTATTTAATAATTGAATTCCCGATCGATCGATCGAGCTTCAATTTTTCAATCGGATCTATCGTTTATTTAATGACTTACGTGATTTATTTTATTGGCTTCTTTATTGATTATTTCACAATTTATATATATATTTAAAAGTACTTGAATAATTTCCATAGAAATGTGTGTTTATAAGAAATTGCACAACGGGAAAGTGTGTTTATTTAATATTTTTATTTATTTAGAAGTCATTGTATTTTTAATTTTATGCAATATTGTGTACTTGACAACTTTCCGCTGTAACTGGAATTTTGGATAATCCGGTGAAATTTATTATATTATATTATTTTTATAAAATCCTACATAAATAATAATAGAATGACGTATTTTATCATTGTTAATTTTTAGCTTGTTGGTTAATTTTTTCGTATATTATTATTATATATAATAAATTTATTCTCCTTCATTCAGAATATAAGCATGAATTTTTATGATTAATTAGTCCCTATTCACCCCATTTTATTTATTATAATATTTTGTTCAGCTTTAAAGTAAATATATATATATTTTAAATAATTTATTAGAAAGCCCAATATAAAAAATATTGTATTAATTATTGATATTGGAATATAATTTTATTTAACTCTTGTCCCCATTCACCCCATTTTTATGTTACATTAAATATGTATTTATTTATTTCAGTTGAATTAAAAATAATTATATAGAAGAATGTTACATTAAATATGTATTATTTATTTCAGTTGATTTAAAAATATACTTTGAAATTTTTAATTATGTATAAAGAACGACACA
This sequence comes from Agraylea sexmaculata, assembly GCA_022606485.1. Lineage (NCBI taxonomy): Eukaryota > Metazoa > Arthropoda > Insecta > Trichoptera > Hydroptilidae > Agraylea > Agraylea sexmaculata. Next base: position 11,001 of record JAGTTH010006807.1, on the reverse strand, counting down.
TTAAAATTTGATAGAAAATCAATATAAATATTATCGAAATATAGTATTTATTTAACTCTTGTCCCCATTTATGTTACATTAAATATGTATTATTTATTTCGGTTGAATTAAAAATAATTATGTGGAAGAACGACACATTAAAATTCATAAAAAAACCAATATTGTATGTATTAATAATTATTGCTATTGGAATATAATTTTTATTTAACTCTTGTCCCCATTCACCCCATTTTATGTTACATATAAAATGTATTATTTATTTCAGTTGAATTATGTGGAAGAACGACACATTAAAATTGATAAAAAACCAATATTATATGTATTAATAATGATTGATATTGGAATATAATTTTTATTTAACTCTTGTCCCCATTCACCCCATTTTTCGTTACATATAAAATGTATTATTTATTTCGGTTAAATTAAAAATATACTTTGAAAATTGAATTATATGGAAGAACGACACATTAAAATTGATAGAAAACCAATATAAATATTATCGGAATATAATTTTTATTTAACTCTTGTCCCCATTCACCCCATTTTGTGTTACATTAAATATGTATTATTTATTTCGGTTAAATTAAAAATATACTTTGCAAATTGAATTATATGGAAGAACGACACATTAAAATTGATAGAAAACCAATATAAATATTATCGGAATATAATTTTTATTTAACTCTTGTCCCCAGTCACCCCATTTTGTGTTACATTAAATATGTATTATTTATTTCGGTTAAATTAAAAATATACTTTGCAAATTGAATTATATGGAAGAACGACACATTAAAATTGATAGAAAACCAATATAAATATTATCGGAATATAATTTTTATTTAACTCTTGTCCCCATTCACCCCATTTTGTGTTACATTAAATATGTATTATTTATTTCAGTTAAATTAAAAATATACTTTGCAAATTGAATTATGGAAGAACATTAAAATTGATAGAAAACCAATATAAATATTATCGGAATATAATTTTTATTTAACTCTTGTCCCCATTCACCCCACATTTTGTGTTACAGTAAATATGTATTATTTATTTCAGTTAAATTAAAAATATACTTTGCAAATTGAATTATATGGAAGAACGACATTAAAATTGATAGAAAACCAATATAAATATTATCGGAATATAATTTTATTTAACTCTTGTCCCCATTCACCCCATTTTGTGTTACATTAAATATGTATTATTTATTTCGGTTAAATTAAAAATATACTTTGCAAATTGAATTATATGGAACGACACATTAAAATTGATAGAAAACCAATATAAATATTATCGGAATATAATTTTTATTTAACTCTTGTCCCCATTTTATGTTACATTAAATATGTATTATTTATTTCGGTTGAATTAAAAATAATTATGTGGAAGAACGACACATTAAAATTGATAGAAAATCAATATAAATGTTAGTTACATTAAATATATATTATTTATTTCGGTTGAATTATATGGTTGTCCCCATTCACCCCATTATCGTTAAATAAAATCAATTTATTTGTTGATTATTTGTCTTTGTTTATAATGTGGAAGAACGACACACATTGACAAATATTGATTAGTTATATATTGTGTTTGTGGCAACCCTAAAAATAGGTTGTGTTTATTTGCAATATTGTGGGTATTTAATGGATGGAATGGCGAGAATTGTGTCAGTGTGTTGTTGCGGCTTGAGGGGGCGGTCGGCTGTCAGGAGTGCCATGGCCGGGAACAGAACCATGGACCAGGAGATGGACGAAGTCATGATGGAGAGGAATATATACTGGGCCAAGCTGAACCTGGACTGGGAGCCGCACTCTGTAGACTTGGATCATTTCAGGCCTTACTTTTACCTGAAGCACACTCCACATCAGCCACACCCACAATCTCCCTACAGTATCCAGGAGTACGCCAGGAGGAGCAGCATGATCCAGGACCACACGCCCCGCCCACTCAGAGACAAGGCCATGTCTTCGAACATCTCCAACTACATTGACTCCGCCTTCAAGTTCTGCCTCGCCAGTACCAAGATAAACGGCAGCATGGATTTCAGCGATCTGTCTTTCGATGAAGACACCCCCAAGGAGTCCAATGCTAAAGAATTCCTACTACAAAACATCCCCCCACCGCCTTTGTCCTCAGAGGATGTCTCCGTAAACTCTGATGATACTGGAATCTTACTAAACAGCAGCGATGATTATGAAAGCTTTGCAATCGGTGCTTCCGTTAACAGCGATAATGTAATACTTGAAATCAGTCTTAATTCCGTCAATAATGAGGTTCATATTTCATCCAACCACAATAATGCCAATGCGGTCGACGCTATTGTAATTCAATATTAATTTAATCCGTTATTTGTTACAGCCTCCGGAAAACGATTTACAAAAGAATCTCTCGGATCGTGTCTTATCAGAACATCAACTCCGGCTTCAAAGATCATTGCAGAAGCTAGATTTACCCGATTGGTTAGTATTTAATATATTTTTTTTACAACCAATAAGAATCTAATTTGTCGTTTATTTTAGGTATAAGAATTCACCTGTGCCTCGCGAAGGTTTCTTACTGAAGAAGAGAGCATCTGATGCGGGCACACACGGAGGCTGGCAACAGAGTGGACTCAGTAGTAAGACGACGTCCCTTGGATCTTTAGGAGCTTCGGCGGGAGGGTCTTTAACGAGATCTCCTTTGGCCCTTACACCTCCGGCACAACACTTTGCATTCACTCGTTGGTCCACAAGTCGACTTAACTCCCAACAGGTATACACATTTTAATTACATATAAATAAATACCGATGTATTATTAATTACAAATAAAAATTACAGACATCTCCATGCTCATCGGCAAGAAGTAGTGTCAGAGGAGGTGGAGTATCTCCATTGACATCTCCGGCAAGACCGCCACGCATTCCAAGACCAACTAGGGCACCTTATCTCGGCTGGAGGAGCCAAGAGAGACTAGCTTCGCCGAGAACTCCACACGAACGGTAGTCTATCTTAATATATACAAAATAATTATAGTCAACTTATCGCTGTTTAATTTTATAGGTTGGCCACTTCGCTACTTCCGCAGAGTCCCCCGGTACAAGCTAACGTTTCCGAGGAAATTCAATCGAGTATTAAAGAAGTAACATCTGCAATAGTACACTACGTAAGCGGACTCCCCGGACAAGGTGAACAAGCTGATGGTCAGAAAAGTCCTCGATCAAGCCCCCGTCTATGCTGGCTGGAAAGCTCCTTCGTCGGTATGTATCAAATATACACATATATTTTTTAACATATTTATTAATGTTTAATTGTTTTAGGTACAAAGCCTTTAGAATCTCCTCAAACTCCCGTGGTGGTCACACAATTATCCCCGCCCAATGAAAGGCGCCTGTCTTCGTCCGAGGTGACTCCTCATCACTGGCAGAACGGATCGCCTGCTCATCAACAGCAGAGGCCGCTGCAATTAGAATTAAACGGAACTCCGACGAGGCCGACAATATCGGCGACAACCTACCAACACGGTGAGTACATCACCACGTTCACGTGAAAACCACATCCATCGAGGCTTCATTCAGCATTTCTGTCCGCCACGGGCGGTGCATAATATAATTGATTACATTTCAAAGTAGTCGCTTTATCATTATTTGCATTTGGTAATCTTTAATTTGTTGTAAATGTATATACTATACGAGTATATTTTTATTTTTTATGTAAATCATTGCTGACTCATAATGAGAGTAATTCATGTCGTGTAAATAATTTGATAGTTAAGCCGAGTCACAAATCCATTTCTTTTTTAATGCACGAATTTTAATAATAATAATATATAATTTGCTCTCTATGTTTTTATTTTATTGTTATTTTTTATCATAAATCTATGTAATGTTTAGTCGATGTCAATCTTTTATTTAATTGATAATAAATCACAATTTGTATACTTAGTTTATAAATAAATAAAGCTATTATTATTATTTTGTAGTTTTGTTATTTATTTTCTGTTCACGCTTAATGTGTGTTTGAAAAAGTATATTTTAGCTTCTGCAAACATCATTTTATAATTTTTCTACCTGGATCGATGGTTCACGAGGTAAGTGATTGTTTCTTTGTAACGCTATTAAAGGTAGTGTTTTATCGTAAAGATGAATGATTTCAGATTGGCAATCTCCTCAGCATTCTTTACTTAATTTGGCAATAACGAAACCGTCGCCCGGGTCTACGACATTAGAGGACGTGTTGGATTCATTGCTCGGCTTGCCACCGTCTGCACCGAGGGCGGTGTCACCTCAAAACAGTCCTAGAAGAGCGCCGAGTCCTTATTATGTACTCGGATATCAGGTAATTAAATAGTAGAATTGTTTAGTATAATTATTTGATGTATGTTTTGTTTGGGTTTTCAGAGTCAATACTCGGAGAGGAGCGGCAGTCAGGCGAGTAGTATCCAGCTCAGTGTGTCGAGCAAGACAGACGATGGTCACTCCATCGAGTACAGGTCAGTCAGCGGCTACTGCTCACTCGAGAGGCCGTCTAGTCAGCAATATGGTCATCGTGAGGAGGACACGCCCTCGTACAGGAAGTCCAGCGTGGACTCCACTACCAGTTCCACACTGGCACCAGGTAGGGCGGACACGTAAGGCATCTCGTTCCAATTTATTTTATTCTTTCACTACATTTTAGTTTCTTTTTCTATTTTATAACAATTGGCACTTGACAATATGTCGCATTGTGATGTTATTCTTTATCGATTTATGTTATTCAGGTACGAATGGAGATGATACCGAGGAGGGGAGTATACTGTCTCTAAGCTATGTAAGGAGTAGAGCCAGGTCAGCGACGCCTTCCAAGAGGTCTTCTCGGAGACAGAGCGAACCCGTCGTAGCTCAGAAGAGCGTCTCTTTGGACCGCCGAGTGAGCTACGACTCGAGAGTAACTACAAACGAGGACAACTCTCTGTCTGAATTACAACAATCGAAGACTTCTTTAAAATCAGTCACGTCGATCAATACGGACGTTAGCGGTGATGAGAAACTAGTGCATTGCCGATACACCAAGTGCACTTCGACCACCACTCATACGGATGCCAAGAAACATTATAAAAGCTGCCACAATTGCAATTATCTGTATTGCTCCAGAGAATGTCGGAGAGCTCATTGGGAGAAGCATAGAAAGGTTTGTCTTCATTCTAGAGCAAGCACTCTGTGTCGTCAGATCCTATCCACGGCTAAGGAAGACGCCGACTCCCTTCATCATGTAAGTACAGTGGCTCAAAGAGGTTATCATGCACACGGAAGAGGTGTGGTTAAAGCATTCTTTACGAGCCCCGAAGCTGCCGAAAGATTCACTACTAACGGTTTCCAAAGCCTAGGCGAACCCATTTATGTAAAATGGCCCGATTTAATGCCCAATGAAATGGGTGCGGAATTATACGACGAACTTGTTAAACTTTGCAAATCGTATAATCCGGAGACGAGGCTCGTATTATATGTGGCGGTTTGTATTGTGAGCGAAGTACCGTCTAAAGGCGCCGCTGTCAAATGGGAAAGACAACTCGTATCAAGGTGTGCTAAGCTCCGCCTCAGTAAAACAGTTTTAAATACAATACCACCGGGAACTGTACCTTTCCATGTCAGCCCGAAAGCGAGGGTCAAACACAAGGAAAATAACTGCGTCGAAACCCTCATCCTGACTTCGAACTCTGCCAATATAAACAACAATAAAATAAGAGAAGTCAGCTTCAATAACATTCAAACTCAGCTCAGTTCAAGGGGGGTTAATCTACGGAGACATTTTCCTGAAGTTTATACTAAACTCTGCGCCTACGTCGAAGGTATTTGTGATAAGTTCGCTCCGATAACCATTTACCCGAGAGACAACGCCACTGGGAAGTCATTCATGTGTGTTATAATGCCCGAGACCGAGCCGGACAAGTTTCAAATGCTCCCCAAAGACAGCGACGATTGCAAGACGGTAGACGTAAGCATACAAGACGAAGAAGAACACGCATCCACTCCGATGTGAACGCACACTATCTTGAAAAGCAGCACAATACGCATCGGAGAATATTAAACAATAAGAATCGAGGTGCCTGAGAGTGTCCTAGGTGACATTTAGTTAGCATTGTCATTCTTCTCGTTTGCCTTATTTGATATTTTAAAGGATGTGATATTCGGTGGTGAGAGCTCGGTGCTTTGAAATATGCTTGTTTGCTATTTTTTATATTATATTGGATCGAGCTTCTGAATGGTACAGTGACGAGGTCGACTTTCTCTTTTTAGCATTAATAAATATATTGTTGAAAATAATATCGTACGCTCCTCCCCTGACATATATATATATATATTTAGATAATATAGTCTATTGAATTGTTTAATATTTGTATCATTATGTAGGTGTTGAATTATAATAATTAACAAGTATACACCAAAGATTTACTAGGTCGTTAAGCCGCAATCGCTGCTGCAGTGTGTTTGTTGTCGCGTGCCAAATATTTAATTGTGTATCTGTAAAATATTGTTGAATCCTCTAATGATATTTTGTTAATATATATTTAGCCTAATGATATTATGTGTATGTTATTTCAACCGATTTGGAATTAATAAAATTATTTATTTATGTTATGCTGAATGCATACATACAACAATGCTCTTGTTTCATTTCAAATTCAAATGTGGAATATTCGTCTCTCACTGGCAGAGTCGGCCATTTTGTTGGCTTATAATGCTATTTTTTGCAGATTAGGAATAAAAGCTACCTTTTTGTCAATTTTGGCAAAAAATGCCATATTAAAGCCATATATATATGCACTTTTTAACTAGATTTTGACTTTATTTACTGAAATAATGAAAGATAACTCAAAGAATGAGGTGTTTCAAGTTAATGTATTATTGTTAACTCCCATAAGATATTGTACTGAGATGATGTTTCACTTTTTGCAAGGATAAAGGTGAACTAAACAAATAGCACTTTATTTGAAACCTTAGATGGCTTCAAAAAATCTGTCGATGACAACTTCAACTTTGCTAAGGTTTGCAAATAAATATGCCTATTGGGTTCAAAGGCGATAAGTTTTTTTACCTTGTTAATAATTGCAGATTTTTAAGAAATACATACTCGTAGTCTCTGAGATAATAATTTTCATAAAATGAATTTGTTTTTTATGCATAGAGTCTACGCACATGTATTCAGGATAAACTTGCAGTAAGTAGAAATATTTATAGGGGATGTAAGACATTGATTTTTTTATTAATTCATTATTACCAAGAATGTGACCCAAAATTTGAAATTAAATAATATAAAAAAGTGAAGGATTTCTTACTATTTTTACATCCCAAACCACACCCCTTTAAATACTATATTTGATCCGATTTTTTTTTAGAGTAAAAATTTTCACTCCATAACTTGTGTCATTTTGTTCTCTAGGGTTAATTTGGTTTTATTTCAGTATGTAAACAAATATCATTAATTTACTAAAAAATGTAATTTCTTTAGCAAAAATATAAATATTGTAGTTTGAAACACAGAATCAATTTATTAGTGGTTATTTTATACTATTTTAACATATAATTTTTCACAAAACTGAAATATTAGTGCCACAATAAATGTTAAGTGCCATTTTTCCCACTTTTTTTAGAGCTACTTTTCTTAAAAATAAGTGCCAAATATAAGCGGACTCTGGTCATCAATATTATCTAAATATTTACATGTAATCTAAGCAACCAAAGAATATAAAATGATTTTTGCTTTCATTACCAAAAAACTATATTTATATTACATAGATGGAGTTACTAACTCTTTCAATATTTTCCATTTTTTAAGTGTAATGAATAAAAGGAAATAAATGAAAGTTTGATGGATTCTCAGGAGGCATTGTAGAAAGTCTGTGAGTATATTTACAATTTATAACCATTCAACCCTCAAAGGATCCACTAAATGCTCCTCCAGTTATTAATTCCTAAACTCCTAACTACCTTATAAAATTCGTCCGCCCACCTTAGCCTAGGTCTACCCTGCCTTCTCTTACCCATAGTATTTCCGATACTATCCTCCTGCTCTTTAACCCAACCTAATGTTAAAGCCCTAATAAACTGCACTACGTTCACGCTCTTATATAATGAGTAAATCTCATCGTTCCGTCTAATTCTAAATAGTCAGTGCCTCCCTGAACAGGACCCAAAGATCCCTAAGAATCTTCCGCTCGAACCTAAGTAGCCTATCCTCCTCAGTCTTGGTAATAACCCATATTCAAAGTGTATATGCTTATTAAAGAGCTACTTGACTAGAATGTAATAATAAAACTAGATACATGTGCTATAAAAGGTACAATGGAAATTGAATTATTTATATGAGACAATAAATAATTAAGCCGCCTTGTGGCCCAGTAGTTAGTGTAACGGATTCATGAGTGAAGACTCCCGGGTTCGATTCACGGCACCGGAGTCACTTGGTAGATCTAGCTTAGCAAACTAGATCTTAAGTACTCATTGCTGTGTGGTGGCCTGGGAAACCATCTCTACTATATTCTCCCGTAAAAGGCCAAGGTGGCCTGGCCAACCCCTTATAAAGGGACTCCCGCCAATAGGGAAGGCATCACGATATTTATTTATTTAATTTACTCTTTCATTCCAAATATAAATTTAAAAAGGTGTTAGTTACACTACATTTGTCTGATTCAAATAACAAATTACATATATTAGTATTTCATAGTCTAGGATGTCTTTTTTGAACTCATGTAGTAGCATTTGGTGAAGATGGTTCTATCTCATATAAAGATTATTGATTGTGATGATGGAATTCCATAATTATTTAAAGAAATATGTTTGTAATTTCCACTATATTTTCATTGCAGTCTAAGCGTACAGCAAGTAATAAAAGATAGTGGAAATTACAAACATATATAAATAATATAAAGATGTTATATTAAATATTCGGAATATTATAGCTGTCATCGGCAGGAATGAGAAATATTGAAACAATAAATTCTCTTCTTCTAGTGTAGTTGAGCGAATGTCAGAGCTTAAAGAACACACAGACGAAGCCTGACTTTTTATTTAAAATTATTTGACTAAGGTAAAATTTTCTTTCATCATCGATATTTATAAATTTGGTTTATCAATAAATCAGACTTTGTCTTATGATTTAATGGTTTATTAAGTAATTGTTAAAGCTGCAGCCATATTTAGCAAATTTCTTATCAATTTCTGTTTCTTATCTTACAAAAGTTATATTAATTAAAAGTATTCAAAGTTTGATTTATGCAATCAGGTATTTACTATTTACTGTAATATTATTTTAAGTTACAGTATCGCCAATCACAGTTGTTTGCAGTAAGTTAGTTTGTCTGTGTGCATATATTTGTAAAATATTTACCTTTTCCTCGTATATTAGTTATTCTGTATATTTTGGGACTTTCAACATACTTCATATGGATCTGTTTACTTTTTAGAAGTAAGTTGTTTATGTTTGATATTGTATTGAATCAGGATCTAAAAAGAAAACTAGTATTATACAGTTAATAAGATTTTTGAAGGATTGTTAATAAAAGAAGGGAACGAGGGTTGAAACACTTTATTGGAGTGGTTTCAGGTTTCATTAAAAATACAGTATATAATAATTATATATGGTTTAACGGTTGGATTTAGCCACACGTTCGAGCTCGTCCTTCTTCTTGATGGCGTATGAGTTGGAGGAGCCCTTCTCGGCGTTGATCAACTCGTCAGCCAAGCACTCCGCGATGGTCTTGATGTTCCTGAAAGCTGCTTCCCGTGATCCGGTGCACAGCAGCCAGATGGCCTGGTTGACTCTCCTCAGCGGAGACACGTCCACAGCCTGCCTCCTCACAGTACCGGCCCTGCCGATCCTGGTGGAGTCTTCGCGAGGGCCGCTGTTGATGACGGCGTCCACGAGGACCTGCAGGGGGTTCAGGCCGGTCAGCAGGTGGATGATCTCGAAGGCGTGCTTCACGATCCTGACGGCCATCAGCTTCTTGCCGTTGTTGCGGCCGTGCATCATCAGCGAGTTTGTCAGGCGCTCCACTATCGGGCACTGCGCCTTCCTGAACCTCTTGGAAGCATAGCGTCCTGCAGAGTGAGGCAAGTACTTGGCGTGCTTGTCCTTCACGGCGATGTAATCCTGCAGAGAGATGTCAGACACGTCCACTCCATCACAGCTCCAGCGGCCGAAGAGCTTGATCTCCGGCAGATCAGCGGCCAAGGCCACGCCTCCTGCTGCTCCACTCTCCATCACGACATCTTCAGCCTCGTTCCAGTCTGCCTCGGCCATGTTTAGTTCTGGTTATTCTGTAAAGAGTAACGAGGACACAATTGTACTCGTGGACTTCCTGGACGGCAGTAGGCGTGGCAATCGCTCAATAACAGAATACAAACCGCTGAAAGCGCAGACCAACACGTGCGGCACAGGTTACTGTAGAAAGAACGAGCCACCGTCAGCGGCTATACCTCGATTATTTTACCGGCCGGATAATATTTTATGTATGCATTAAAATTTATTCTTTCATTTTTAATATTTCACACAAACAAACTTAGTTACACACTAATATAATGCATTTAAAGTAGTAATATTAAAAAATATATATTATTTAAAAAAAAAAACATTTTTCATATCAATTTTCTTATTAAGTTTGTTGGAATACTTATCTTTTATTTATTAATTTGCTTTCCAGTGAGAAAAGGCACTTCTTCAGTTCTTATATCAAAAACTTTTGGCCTCTCCTGTACTGAGGAATGTTCATAATTTTTTATCATCAATACTCCTCAGTGAACTTCTTCGTGGCTTCTTGAAAATTCCTTTTTTTTATAATTTTCTATATAAATAAATAAGAATAGCTCTAAGATGGCAGCACTTATTGCTACGTCAGATAATTTGACACTTGACAGCTTGTTCATCAAAATAGAATAGTTTGCACATTGATAAATCTGTTTTTCTATGTCATTCTTCAATTATCGATCTAGCAAGGCATCAAAATGATTCACAGCCTCTTTATAATCAACTCATCGGGGTAAAATA